>JAOTAY010019870.1:0-14132 GCA_025629805.1 Erythroxylum baracoense
AGGATCCTCGGCAGTATTCAAGTTGATTTCTTCCAGAGGGTCCTTTACTTGAAGTCTCTCATCTTCCATTTTAGGTGGCGCGACTTGTAGCTCTTCCAGACTTATTTCAACTCTTACTATTTCTGGGATTTATCCTTCATAAACTAACTCTGTTCCGAAAATCTCCATTTCACGGTTGGCCATTAATTGTTTCTTGGCCTGCTGCAAAATTGCTTCCTGAATGGCCCGTGCAGCTACTGGCCACCCTTTTTTACTTTCTTGAGCAGTCATTGGCCTGATTGGCCAACGTCTCCTTCCATCGGCCTAAGCGACCTGATGCTTTTATTCTTCTCACTGGCACCCGTTGCTTGAAGCAACAAATGCTTATCTTTGGCAAATTTCATCAGTGTAGGTCTGCCTTCTTTGTCTAAACCTTCAAAAGTAATTGGTGTAGTGTCTCTATGGTAATAGCAGGCGTCCACTAAGTTGACTTCAGCCTTGAAAGCATTATTGTCTGCCTTAACCATTTCTACGTTGTCGCCATGCCAGAATAATAAGAACTGGTGAAGGGAAGATGGCACACACATGTTGTCGTGAATCCAATCTCTGCCCAGAAGTAACTTGTAACTTGCATTTGTGTTGATTATGAAGAAAGCAGACGCACGCGTCTTACTCTCCACTGTTATTTATAGAGGAATTACTCTCAATATTCTTGCCACGTCCCCAGTCACCACTAAGTCTGTAGCAATGATATCTTCTTCTCTTTTCTCAAGTCCTAATAACACTTTCACAGGGATCACGTTTACAGCTGCTCCATTGTCTACCAAAACTCTGTTCAATGGCTTCCTGTTGACACAAGCCCGTATGTACAACGGTATAGTGTGATTCACTATTAACGGCTTGTCGAATGTCAGAGTTTTATTGTCCTCAGTCTCCTGTGGTTTCTGCAAGAATTTTCCGCTGCATTTTGTTCTTCTTTTGTAACCCAGACTTCTTCTTCATCTTTTGACTTGTCCTCCACTTCGTCCTCTAGATCAACACGGTAGAAAATAGCCGGTAATAACATCGAAGCGGCTCCCAGGTAATAAACAGGGACATCGCCAACATTGAAGTAACTTTCTTCCTGCTCCTCGATATCACCATCCTCTGTTGCCTTCGTTCTGAATTTGTTCTTCTGAATTCCTCCTTCACAGTGCTCAACCATCTGTCTGGTCATGTTGGCCAACTCCTTCCCTTTATCAAGCATCTTTTGTTTTTCCACCAAGTGAGCCTGGGTTTGAGTTTGAAGTTTTATTTCCAGTTCCTCTTTTTCCTGAAACAGTCTCTCAGCCAACTTCTTACGCTGCTACCTTCTTTTTCTTGTTTTTGCGTTTTTCTGAGTAGCAGTAAGTATTTCCTTTTTATCTCTCCTTTTGCTTTCCACCCGAACCCACTCTCTAACTTTTTTGGGCATTGGTGGCTTGACAAATTTCAGGTGACCACTAGGGCTGATGGCTACCTGGGCACTAGCTCCAGTGTTATTTCCGGTGACCCGGTTACCGATCCTTTCCAATGCATTGAAGGCAATTGTCAGGTCGTCTTTCTTTTTCCACATGTTCCACCCTTTCGGCCTCCACACTTGATTCGTATGCTCCTGCCTCCTTTTTTGGTTGAGTCAATTCCTCATGTTGACACTTGCTATATTCACTGACCTCACTATGAATGGATTTTTGTCAATGAGCATTGCTTCTTCTGGGAACTTGAGGATTTTCCTGTTGATGGGATCCTGAATCATGTTCCTGAAGGCCCAGCACATGTTGGTAGAATGATTCCGTGCGTTATGATATTTGCAATAGTCTTTGGACTTCATCTCCTCCTTGGTAGGCAAAACGTGATCCTCTGGCAAAGAAATAAAATCGATCTTCATTAGGTAATCGAAAATTTCAGATGTTCTACTTAGATCGAATGTGCACTTGTTCCCCCTCTTGTCGCCATTTTGTTGCATTCCAAGAGGCATCTTTGCCAGGTGTGGGCATATTATGCTTCCAGTATCAGATACGACAGTTATAGCAACTTCCACTTCAGCGTGATAGACTTCCTTGAAATACGTCCCCATATTCTACTTTTTCGGCTTATTGTCTTCTTTAAGCAACTCCTCATATTCTGTCACCTTAATAGCCAACTCAAAAAATTCTCTAAAATCTATGCCTTGAAATTTCTTCCTCAGCTCCAGGTCCAAACCTTTTTACGGCATCTTCACAAACTTAGTCTCTGGAATATTGATCTTGCACTTGTTTCTCATTCTCTTGAACCTGACAATAAAATCGTCCGCCTTTTCTCCAGCATGTTGAATAAGCCTGGACAAATCTGCGATACTGATTTCGGGCTCACTTCTATAAAACTGAGCGTGAAAGAGTCTTGTCATGTCTGCCCAACCAAACATGGAGTCTCTTGGCAGTGACACGTACTAAGAGAAAGCAGCTCCAGTTAACGAATTTGGAAACAACTTCAAGTTGCAGATTTTGGTAGTTTTCGTAACAAGAAAATTCTGAGCATTGAGTAGTGAACCTCGCTATGTGCTCGATGGTGGACTGTCCCTTTTCTCCAGAAAATAATGTAAAATCTAGGATTTTTACACCCCTAGGAAAGGCTTCCTTGTCAATGAATTCAAGATAGGGCTTCTTAAATTCAGGTCAAACAATTTGATTGAACCCAGGCCCATATAACTCTTGGGCAATCTCACGCAGCGCATCCCTGGTGACGTGATTTATCATCTGAGTGTTTTGCCTATACATCGCCTAGCCCATGGTCACCGGCTGCTGAACTGCCTGGTGACCCGTACCCCTTGGGAAGGCCTGCATATAGTTGGTCACCAGACTCCTGTTGCCCCCTGAGCTCATTCCCTCTTCATAAAGGTGAGGTTGAGTCGCTGGTCCAGTGTAGCTGTGGAACTGAACAGGAATCTTGTTGTTGATGGACACAGGAGGCAAAATAGCTTTCGGTGTCTCATCCCTTTTGTGTGGTGGTTGATAGGTGAAAACTGGTTGTTTCTCCTTGTTGGGGCTGTCAATCCTGGTGGATTGCTCCCTGAGCTCCTTCACAGGAGAAGTTTCTCCTAACTTGGCAGCCTTGGCTGCCGACTCCTCTCTTTCGGTTGGAGTGGCCGTAGATGTCACTGACTGATTTTCTGCGGTCACTAGTAGCTTACTGGCCTGCGATTCAGTTTGATGCAGTATCTTGCTTGACCCTTCTCCGCCTATGCACTTGTTTTTCTCTGGCATGGCAGATCCACTGATCGCGGCCAAAATCTCTTTTTGATTACTCTCCAAAGTGTTCAGGAGAGAGTCTGTCTTAGCTGTCGATTTCTCTATGGCCTCCAGAACCTTTATCAAAAGGATCTCAATGTTGCCTTCTTGACTTAACTCAATGGATTAAGGTTGATCTTCCTGCGTTGCTGTTGCAACATTTTCCATATCATCACCTCCATTGATGGAAATGTCAGTACTCTTACTAGATCATGTTTTCGTCATTGCGTTGTCCCACCGGGCGTGCCAAAAATATGTTTGCCTTTATTTTGATTAAAGGTTAACACGTAACCCTTTGTTTCGGTGCGAATGTGTCTGCGAGCGTGTCAAGAATTTAAAGTGATTCTAAACTAGGAAATAAGGAAAAAGATATTGCGACTCGTAATTTCTGACTTCTAATCAAATGAATGTGTATGCTAGAAAGGGAAAAAAAATCTAATAGAAAAGAACTTTGCTTTATTGATAAACAATTCTGCAAAACATAATGGCGAAAAAATTGAAAATTACTAATGACAATTGAAAAGAGAAGACTATGGTAAAAACTAGAGAATTGTCGAAAAAAAATAAACTGATATATTTGCTGGGATGCCAGGCTTTTGATATGTAAGATGTTGGAGAGACTCTTCTTTCTACTTCAAAACTTTTATTTATAGCCAAACATGATGAGTGTCCTACTGCAATTCAACTTGTAATCCTGATAAAATTTTATCTTTCTAGATAGAGATAAGATTTGGATAAACTTTATCCTATCTAATAGAGATAGTGTTTGGGCTAGTGTCTATCAGGTTTGTCATCTTATCTTCTTTTTATCTTAGACTTCAAGACTCCCAATCCAACTCCAATTCTACTACTTTCCTCTTTGCTGGACACTGGAATCTGATGAGCCAGGGTCAATGGATTTCTTTTGGACTCTGAACCATGGACTTTTCTTTAGGCTTCGAGTTTTCGGCCTAAAATAGTAAAAATGGGCTGAACCCATTTTTCGGTGTAAACATAAATTAATCTAATTGCATCGCTCTTTATCATTTTTAGTATAGCATTAAGACGTTTACGTAAATTCTTCCAAAATTTTCAAGGCTAAGACAAGTAAATAGAAGTTGTTACGAGTCATAGGTTTCTGGAACAAATTCTATCACGTATATAATATTCAATAGCATTATATTTCTTATTAATAAGTGAAAGTATTTTTTAGAGTTTTTAATATATAAAATATTTTTAGATATATAAAAATAAAAAATTTAAAATAAGTAAAACCAATATTAAAAAAGCCCAACCGATTCGGCTAGTTCAACAGTAAAAATCTTGAGCCGTCTAATTTTTTAATTCAATTTTTAAATCTCCAGTTTGATATCCTTTTTTTTGTTATAAATCGATCAATTTATTAATTAATTGATTAATTTTCATAAATTAATATGTTTTTATAAACTAAAATAAATCAATTAGTTTTTATTTAATATTTTTTAATTAACTTCAAAATATTCGATAAATAAAAACAATCATTTTTATTCATATTTCAAATTTTCTACTTTAATTCAATCTTTAGTTATCTTATAACGGTTTAATACCGATTGAACCTTTTCAATCTTAAACCTTTTATATTATCTGTTTAACTTCTGGTCTAATTTTTGAAACATCTAGTAAAACTAAGGAGGTCTACATCTTCTTTGTTTAAAAATTATTTTTCATAACAGTAATGTACTTCTCACATTAAATTGTTATGGAACATCTTTCTTAAAAAGTTTTCGAAACAATTTATGATGCTTAATAATTAAATAAAATAATGGCTAAAATACATTTCACTCCTGTATTTTATTCCTTGGTATGTTATGTTTCCCTTTATTTAAAAAATAAAGTTAATATCCTCTTTGACCGCTAATCAAAAAAGTTTATAATTCAAAAAGACTTTTTTACCCTTATATTATAATGATATCACCGTAACTGTACATATTACATTTTTGGATTAAAAATACCCTTTTAGCTTTTATACTGCTATATATTTTTGTTTTATTTCATTATGCCTTCTATTTAAAAAATAAAAATTATTTTAAGCATAGATTACATGTTAATCATTAATAAATAAAAAAGGAAAAAATTACTAGAAAAATTATTGTCTTCACAATTGTCCTTTATGATCGTTAATTTATGTAAAGAAATTAAAAAAAGACTAAAACAATATTTTTATCTAAAAAATGCATACAATTGTAATAATATCATCATAATACAGGAGTAAAAAAGTCTGAATGTCAATCTTCTATATTTCGGGTCGAGTCAACTTCTGAAAAGAGTGTAGGACCGTGCATGGCAACAAACTCTACACTTTATGAGAATGATTTTGAACGTTTCCAGGTCAACGGCAAAGTCAAGTTTGAACCTGCATGCTTCCAGCCATCCAATTCCGTTCAGTTCACGAAATCGTTGTAACCAACCATTATTGCAATATTTCATTTCTACTATACATCTATTATATAATTATTAGAGTCAAATATAGAAAGAAATATTTTAAAAGTCTAAGAAGGAATATAAGATGAAAGACGTAAGTAATTGATGTAAACACTTATAAAAATTGTGGACCTAAGAAAAGTGAATAGAAGAAAGGTCACAAGTCATCTATCTTTTTCTAACTTTATCATATGCTTTTAGATTCCTGGACAACCCATAAGTCCAACGACTTGAAGGTAAACGCCTAGACTCCGCCGATATACAAGAAATCTGGTAGCCCAGCAAGGACGTTTGCAGGTCTATGGTTGAAGTCTGCACTTGTCGCCATCCTATAAACGTCTGGTGGGAACTCGTATTCCTATATCTTTCTCCGACGCTAATAGACGATTAGCGTGCAGTTCGCTCCTAAGGCTGATAAACGATTTTCCTGGCATTTGAAGGTTGAAGGCATGCCTCCTTGTCATTTTTCATTTTATTATTTGTGCATACACCAAAAGATAATCAGGTCTTACGCGCTTTCCATACCGTGTGTGTGTGGGAAATTTATTATTGGATAAAAAAATAAGTTTTTTATAATTTTACTTACAAATAATTATTCTATCAAAAGTTACTATTAAAAATTCAAATTAGAATAGTCTAACAAATTCTATCACATATATAATAATCGATCATATTATATTTCTATTAATAAACAATACTATTTTTAAAATTTGTAACATAAAAATATATTTTTAATTATATAAAATAATTAAAAAATAAAAATAAGTAAAAATTAAGGAGATCTAAATTCTTCTTTTAAAATTATTTTTCATAATTCTAATATACTTCTTCTCACTGTAGAATGTTATGGAAAATTTTTTGGAATAATTACAATTAAAAGTTTATGATAATTATTAACTAAATAAACAATTTTTAAATTTATTTATTTATTTAAAAAAGAACACTTCTCCTTTTTAAATATAATTTATTGTCTTAAAAAGTTATAATATCTCTTATTATTATCTCGTGTCTTTTTATTTTTTTCTTTCTTTAATTTATTTTTTCTCTGTATGACTCCCTTTAAGTTATAAAAAGTTATAATTCATTTTGTTTGTCTTTATTTCTCCCTTTATTTCTCTCTTGTTTATACGTTTTAGTAACACGTCAGTGAGATAACTTTTTCTTAAAAATGCAGTTATTTTTACTTATATTAGTTATATCATTCTTAGACATTTACATTTTGTGTGAGTTGTCTCACTTGATTGAGGCAGTTGCCTCACTCGACTAGAAAATTAGTTACATGTCTCTTGATCTTTTGTGCTCTAATTTAGTTGCTTGATTTTTTTACTAGGGCATTTGCCTCACTTTAAAGATATAATTTTCTTAAACTAGTTGCTCACTAGCGTGAGTTGTCTCATTTTACAATGACAAGTGTCTTACCTCAAATACATATTTACTTCACACATTTAGACTAATTGCACAGTTGTGGACTTACCATAACAGACACGTGGATGTTTGGTGAGTAGTAGTAATTTGCTTCCGAATAAAGTCCAAGTAAACAAGGTGATTTTGGCATACAATTTTTTCTAAATATTTTTCTTAGTTACTTCATTTTGAAATTAGTAGCTCAACTCTTAGTATTTGTTCAGTTCTCATTCTTAGCTTTTTTTTATTATTCTCTCTTAAAAATGTGTACTTATTTCTATCCTAACAGATATGGGTACCATATTAGGTATCTTTTTTTATTCTATTTTATTTTATTTATTAACTTATTTAATTTTATTTACCTACTTTTTTAGCATATATATCTATTCTTTTAATTTGCATCATTTTTTCATTGTCACATTTGCATGTGAGTATACCGGAAACAGTCTCTTTATTTTGTAAGAGTAAAGCTACGTACTATTAGACCTACCCCGACTCCGCTTTAATGCGGAACTCAGACTAAATGTGATGATGATGATGATGATAATTTAGACTAATTGCATCATCCCTGAACATTTGTGTTTCAAGTGAATTTCTTCACTTTACTAGAATAGTTGATTCATCTTTAAAATAAAATTATTTAATTATATTGTATTATTTTTTGGGGTTTAGATATTTATTTTTTTCATTTGAGTGATTCTTTCAATGAACATAGTTTTCTCAACTTAAAAGTATAAAAAAAAAGAGGGTGAGAGAAAGAAGGAGAAAGAGAGTAAGGTATAATTTTTAAAAGTTATATAATAAAGAAAGAGACAAAAAGATATCATAAAACCTTTAATTAGAAGTTATTTTGTCAATTACTTTAACAAAATATTAATAAAAATAAGTTTAAATTGAATTGTTTAATATTTAAAATTTTAGATAATTAATTGAAAATTAAAAATTGAACATTGAACATTTAAAAAACCTTTTTAAAAAGTCTATAACTTTTTAATTTATTATCCTGAAAATTATTAGTACATAATAGGACGAAAGTGACACTAGGTAAGCTTTCGTGGAAATTAAGACACAAAAACATTTTTGAACATATATTACTATCTAACACTAGGAAGACACAAATCTTGTTGATTCAGCAACATTGTTATATGCTTTTATCCTCTTCTAAGGTCATCTCTAATGACAAAGATTCCTTCAGCTCAGCTAGTACATAGCACATGTCAGGTCTTTGTGTTGCATTTGGTGCAACGCAGGATATTGCTATCTCCACGGATTTCCATGCAGAATTGAGGTTGACTTCACCTTGTAATTTTGGATCAACTATTCTCTTGATATCGCCTCTTTCTATCAAAGAATGAGTCCATTGAATTATATGACAATGGTACTCTTCTACTGGAATTATTATTGGTTGCCCAGTTATTAGCTCAAGCAGAACTACCCCAAAACTATATGTATCAGTTTTCTTGTTGAAAATTCCTGATACACGACACCTTTACGGAGATAAAAATGACAAGTTACAACCACTAAAATTTTACTTGATTAGGAGGTTTTTAAGGAAGCAAACTATTTACACTTACGATGGATCAAGATACCCTAAAGTACCAGCAGGTTGAGTAGTGACATGGGTGTCCTTGAGTGTTGTGAGTGCCCTAGACAGCCCAAAATCAGATAATTTGGCTTGCAGATCTCTAGTTAATAAGATGTTGGAAGACTTAAAATCTCTGTGAATTATTGGTGGCTTGCATCCATTGTGTAGATACTCCAACCCTGCAACTTTAATTAGAGATATTAGCTACACTTCTAACATAATTACATGAAATAAGTGAAAGAATTATTTATGACAGAGTTTGACCATGTGCTGCATCTATTGCAATTTGAAGCCTCTTTTTCCAACTTATAACATCTGCTCTTGAACCTACAAAACATAAAATAGTATTCTTACTCTCGAGGAAACTAAACTTGACAATCAGTTCAATATGAATGGAAGGTTGGCCAATGAGGAAAGATAATTAACTTAGTTTATAGTTAATTACCAGATAAATGTTGTTGTAAATTCCCATTTTCCATATAATCATACACAAGCGCCATAATTCCCTCCTCGTTACAGTAACCACGCAGAGGGACCAGGCTTCTGTGATGAACAACTAGTAAGAGCTCAATCTGTATGTTCAAGAATTGTCATGGTTAATGAAAATTACTTATGCATACGTCTCCCATGTACGCTTGACAACAATTCAAGACAACTGTTTTTCTTTTCTTTATATCTAACCTCTGCTAAAAATTCTTTATATCCTTGCTTGGAAGATGCAGACAACAACTTGACTGCAACTTGAGTGCCGTCGTTCAGATTGCCGAGATAAACTTTTCCAAATCCTCCTTCTCCAATTTCATCTCGGAAATTATTAGTAATGCTTATAATCTCAGAGTATGTAAATGAATGATTCTTTGAGTTCAGTAATGAACCATTTTTGCATTTGGTAACTGGAGAGAAGATGAAAAGATTTACTATTCCAACTTTTACAAGACAATAAAAACCACAATGAGATGTAGTCTACTCAGAAAATCTGCAAACAAAAGAAAGCAATTTACCTCTGTGCTTTTTCATTATCCATGTAATAATCATGATGCTTAACAGGATAAACGCCAGGATTGAAATCGTCGATACAACAATTGGAAGCATTAGACTTTTCTTCGATTTCTCACACGGCGCATTTAGACATAGTTTTGGATTACCATCAAAGCTGGTATTTAGTCAAAGAAGCATCAAAATCGTAATCTATCTTTTATGGTAGATCAAAATATAGAAAAATGCTGAAAAGTATCAAACCTTAATTGCAGTAGACCAGTCTTAGCCTTTTCAACAAGAAGATGAGGAATTACACCGGAGAGCTTATTCCCATTTAAATTTCTGCAATGAATGCCAACAAAAAAAAATCAATTATACATGCGATGAATAAACTCTTATGGAAGCATAAATTTTTATCAACTTACAGCAGACTCAGATTTGGAAGTCGTCCCAAAAACTCAGGCACTGTTCCAGTGAATTCATTGAATGACAAATCCCTGGAACAAAATGAACTGATTAGTAGACATAAGTCATAGAATCTCATTTTGTGGATTACTATAAGCGGCTGGCACATTCTATAAAATAAAAGGTGAGGATCCTTACAAGTTCTGCATTGCTCTGAGATTCGAAAAGGCTGAAGCTATGTCTCCTCTCAAGCTACTTGAACTGAGGTTCCTGTACACAATTAAGATGAACTAAATAAATAATTAAAATATCTCTATTTGTCAGTCAAACATTCCCAAAACTAAAACATGCATGCTTGGTGGTGTACAATTTGAGAAATCTCTTCTTCATAATGCTTAAAATATAATTCACTAGAATCAAATATTACTTAGTTTAAAAATAAACTCACAGCGAGATTATTTTTGAAAGTTCAGCATTGTTGTCATTAGTGCTGCAGTTCAAACCGGTCCATATATACGTTGAAGGCAGACATGGATCTCCTTGCCAGTCTATTTTATTAATTTTGTAGACTTGTTTTATTTCCATCATAGCATCAACTGCGACATTGTAGCACATAAAAACATAAGAAACTTCACAATTCTCGAACTTAATTTTCCATGCTATCAACAGTGACATCGTATCACATAAGAACATATAAAACAGTTTAGAATCCCAAATTCATTTTGTATGGTGGTAGCTGTTTATTAATGGTAGCATTTGCAGTTCTATAAGAAAAAAGGGGTTATATATTTGGAATAAAGCTGAAAGTAGAGGAAGAATAAAACAGAAGGGCAAGTTTGGCAACACCTTGTATTTTTTCTTTATAAATTATACATATATACGTAAGAGAGAGTATATTATATCACACATCTTATCACTCTTTTGAGTAAGTAAACAGGTAACAATAATATATATGTGTTTGTTGTCTTATATAAGAAGTTCAACTAACTTCACTAATATAAAATCAAATTCAAAATTTTAATTCTAATAATTACAATATCTTAATTATTATCTAGATAAATTACAAATGAATTAAATTAAGTTATTCAAACTTAACATGACCATGATTTAATTGAGTTTTTTAAATTGTTGTAATAATTGCACCAAACATCATTATCGTCACAATTTATCAACTTAAACACGGCCTAAAATAAGTGATTGATCAATACAATAAAATTACTTGCTCTTATTTCCCTAGAAAATAGGTATATCTAATTAGTCAAACTTGTTGATATTGTTGTACTTTTTAAAGAAGTTTTCTTCTCAATCTCACTTCATTTGAAGATCTCTTTTAGTCTTCGTAACTTTTTGTACAGTTTTATTTTAGAATACACTTTATCAGTAGGTTATATTTTTTCTTTGCGAACCCAAGGACAATATTACAAGCAGTCTTTTCCACAAGTTTCTCATCTTAAACCGAAGAAATGCTTTGAATGAAACTTTTTGTTCAATAGTGGTTGCTTCTTTTATTCTAAGATCTACACGAGAGATTTTGATATCACTTTATTAATTATAAAAGAAGAGGAAATAGGCATTTTCAAAAATGAAAAAACAAGAATTTAATATTAACTTGATTTTATATAAAATAAGAACAATTATATTTAGACTCTTAATATTCAAAAACTCTAATCATATTAATATATTTACATATAATTAAATATATTTAATTTCTAAATTTGAAAAGACATAAATTACAATTATTTCTATATCAAAGGTAATTTTAACACACTTAGCTTTATTTTTAATATTTATGTTTACTATTTTTAATAAAAAAAGTATCTAGTAAATTAAAAAAAATGTAAAGTTGTAAACATAGTGACTTACCATCCGCTTGGTTTGTGGGTAGATTTGATAAGTTAACTTCTCGGAGAATCTCAAAGGCGTTGAGGATTGGTGGGAGTGTAGAATCCTGTGTTCGGTTGATAGAAAAGTTGACCATTCCTCGTGATTTGTTGGAACGAACGGTGAGGGGTTTGGAGTTCTCAAGTGTAAAAGCCCCGTAATCGTCTCCATTTATCGTAACCGTGAAATCTCTTCGTCGTCCTGGCAAATTCTTCTCGATTTCAAAGAAGTACAAGTAAACATATAAATCATGCCAGGGGCTAGGATCGGTGTAATAATAACTCAACGAACTACGATTAATCCCTGGCACAGCTGCAGTTCTGAACACTTCTACTGGCACTTTATTGTTATTAATGTCCTCTTGCATGTCAATATTCAGCGTCGACATAGCAACTGAAATCCAATCGGTATAAGTTTCCGGAGTCCAACAGCGATCATAGGGATCATTCTTGTACCTACAATATTGTATCGTTTAAGAGTTAATTATATAACCGCTCGATTTTCTGTGTATTAGTTGGATTGCTTATAAGCGTTTTCCATAAAGCAAACAAAAATGTCACGTATACCAAGAATTTGCAATTTTGATTACCATACCTGATTGCGGTTGAATTTTTATAGCCAACGTCTGATCGCCAAATAGTTTCCAAAGTCGAAAAGGACTGACCTATGTAGCTAGGACTGTTTACTAGCCGCAGTTCCAGTGCTGAAATGAAAGGTACTCCGCCATCAGTGTTTATCAGACAGACATCAATGGTATCACTTGAAGAAAAATGAAAAATCTCATACAACGCCCATGGAGTTGAATCCGTGAATCTAACTTTGGCCCAAAAGTTAACCCCAACATACAGTTCGAAAGTTGGGGATTGATTCTTGCCGTCGTAGTTTCCATACAGGAATTGAGCTCTAATTAAGTAATTGTTATCTCTTCCCTTCTCAGGTTTCAGGGTATAACAATTCCTTGTTCCTTCCTCAAAGCTTCTTAAGTTCTGTAATTGTTTTCCAAAATAAGGATTATTATAACCATAAATTTCTTGTACGTTTTGATTTTTCCCACTGCTCACGAATTCTGAATCTGACTTGAAATAGATTCCTGTGTCCTCGTCGAAATAATTTGCGTCTACTCCACAGTCTATACTTATGAAACCTGACAATATTGTTAACGAAACGTAGGTATGACAATGATATAGACATGTCATTTTATTTGAAGTAAAATTAGTTCACTAAATAGGAGGCCTACAACACACGAAATTCTGGGTTTTGTTAATATTGTGCTGCATATTTACGTAAATCTTATACAAATGTATAGATGAAATTAATTAGTATAAAATTGGATCTTGTGAACGAAAGAAGAAGATCTGGTCCAGCCCACAGTTTTAACTCGTAGCTGGAGCCTGGTTTCACTCTAGCTAACTATATATAAAGCCTGACAGGTTGAAGTCCTGCAGGATTTCCGAGTGGACGTAAATCTTACCTGGATTTTCCATGTTGTTCATTTCGGCTATATTTGCGCTGCCAAAAGTAGCTGAGAGCAGAACAAAGTAGATCCATATTTCTGTAACCAAAGCAAGTGTTTTCTCACCACTCATAATGCTAGTTGTTCCCTTCTTCAGATTACGTAAGTTTTATATAATGTTCAAACCTTAAACAAATTAGAAATTTTGAAGGTTAATCGTATATATTGCGGGTCAAGGAGTCAATTTCCAAGCAACTTCTGAAAAGAGTGTAGGACCATGCATATCACCGAAGTCTACTCCGATGACAATTTTTTTGAACGTTTGAAGGTCAATGGCAAAGTCAAGCTTAAGTCTGTATGCTTCCAGCCATGCAATTCCGTTCAGCCAAGGAAATTGTATTAACCTTTCATCATTGAAATATTTTCCTTTTTGAAAATCATTATTGCAATACTTGACAACGCACTTTCCAGATATGGCGATGCGTCAATGTAAAATATAACAAAAATATTTTCAATAAAAAAGAAGTAATTTGTTATAAATTTCTTATATATTAACGGGAATAAGGCTTTATTGTCAAATCACTTAATTTTGTGATTTTCTTTTTTCTCAATTTTTTTCCTTTGGGAGAAAATTAATATTTTATGTTAATTCAAAATTAATTCATTTCTACTAAAAATGTTGATATACTTTTATAAAAATATAATTCTTACCAGAATTTCTAAT
>JAOTAY010019871.1:0-14127 GCA_025629805.1 Erythroxylum baracoense
GACATATGTCATTAAATTCCAAAGTCATTTATAAAAATTTCCACTATCATTTGACTCTAAATTTTACTTCTTTTCATTAATTGTTCTGTCACTTGACATTTTCCTAGTCCACAAATACCCCTAAACTTCAGAAAATTCTCAAAATTTCACCAAAAATTCTAAGTCAATAAATATACTCTCCAAATCAATTTTTAACACATATAATTCATAATTCCAATTATAATCGCATTTATAGATCAATTATATCCAGAATATGTCAATGAATGCATGTACAGTCATTCTAATATGTGCAAAAATTCAAATTCATGTGCGTATATGCTAACATTATGCATGAGCATGAAATGCATTTTTCTCAATCTCTCTTTAATCTCACATGTATCAAAGTTTAGGGTTCTAATCCTTAGTATGGAAACGAGATGTTACACACATGAATTTGATTGTTTTGTATTCATTACAATGACTGTTCATACACTCATTTGACATTTTCCAGGTATAAATGATTCTAATGTGAATATGATGTGAATTATGATTATTATGCCTTGAATTCTGGTTGATAAATGATAACCAGTGATATGGGAATTTATTTGTTAAATTGAGAGATTTTTGGAATTTTGGGTATTTTTGGATTAGGAAAAATGTCAAGTGGTAAGACAATTGATAAATAGTAGTAGAATTAAGTGTGAAATGGTAGTAGGAATTATTAATAAGTGACATTAAGATTTAATGACAAGTGTCATTCAACATTGGAAGACAATTGGATTAGAAATTAGGAGACAAATGGACTGGCTATTTAAAAGACCAAGTGGAGGCCACAAGGTGGTGACATGTGGCAAGTGACAAGTTTCACTTGCCTTGCCACACACCTCTCTTCATTATGTTCAATTGAAAGACAATTAGTCTAGTCTTTCATTTTAACTTCTTTGGTTAAATTCTCTCTCTTCATTGTTCTTCATCTTCTTAATTTCTTCTTATCCATTTTGGACACCTTCAACTCTCACCATCGTGGACTTTGTTCGAATCCATCACTTGCTTCTTCCATTTTCATTTACTTCATCATCTTGTTATTATAAAACCTAACCTACTCCACCCTCTATGATGATGATCATGTGACATAAGGAGTTAGGGTTTCTTGTGGATTTTGAAGAAGCTTTGGGTAAATTAAGTAAGTAAATACTTGATCTTCATAGGATGTTTAAATAAAAACATATGTGATGATAGTTTGAGATTAAATGATAATGAAAATGGAGTTGATTTTATACTACATCGTGGATGAATAAATGGACATATTCATGTCATATTTTTGCGTTTATGATGAGTAATAGATTATGGAATGATTGATAGAGTAAATGGTGTATGAGAGTGTGCGGAAATGTTGATGAATGAGTGATGAGCATTGAAGAATAAATATATGTGTATATGTTCTGTTTTCATATAAATGATAAAAAATATATCATGTATTATTTTATAGATCGATAGTTAAAAATGGTATTAGAATGAGAGTTAAAAGTTGATAAAAGAAAAGATTTGTATATGACTTAATTTGTGTATAGGATGAGTGTAGTAAATTGATGGATGAATACATGTGTTTGTGTTTTGTTCTGAGAGTATGAAAACCAAGAATGATGAGTTGTGATGTTGATGTTATAAGTTGTGAATTAAGGGTATAATGAAAGTGAAAGT
Source organism: Erythroxylum baracoense (assembly GCA_025629805.1). Lineage (NCBI taxonomy): Eukaryota > Viridiplantae > Streptophyta > Magnoliopsida > Malpighiales > Erythroxylaceae > Erythroxylum > Erythroxylum baracoense. The sequence continues at coordinate 1,681 of JAOTAY010019871.1, forward strand.
TATGTTAACAAAGATGTTGAGTTATGTTCTTAAAATGAGAAGAACTAAGATGATAGTTTAGAGATAAAGTGAAGTTGATAATGAAGTTGAATGTGAGCTGAAACATTGACGAATGTATGCATATATTGATATTTTGTTTTGTATGATTGATAACCAATAATGTATGATCTGTTTGATGAGTGTTTTAAAGAGTTAAAATGGAGATAAAAATGATGGGGAATTAAGCTAGAAAGGATGAACTAAGCATAAGATGTGTTAGATGTAACTTGTAGGACTTGGAAATCTGGAAAATATGGAATACTATGACTAGAACTCTTAGAAGTACACAACCCATGATCGTAGGAATGCTTCCATGACTGTGGGAAGGTTGGAAGTTTACAGATGGCTTAACCCACAATTGTGTGAAGGCCTCCACGGTCGTGGCAATGACCATTAACGTGAATCTTCCTTTCATGTAATGTTTGAAATAAAAAATGGTTAGGTACTTCCTATGATGCATTTAGGCTTGAATTAAGCTTGAAATGAATGCAATTTGATGATGGATTAAGTGATTAATGAGTGGTATGTATAGGATAAAAATCAAGGTTATAACTTAAGCATGGATGATTGATATCAATGAGACAAATTCTAGAAAATTGGAGATGTTATAGAAATGAAAGTGATCTTATAATTGCTAATGTGATTCAAAGGAGATGAATAATGTGTATTGAGTAAGAATGAATGAGAACTTGAATATTCTGTGATCTTATGATGTTAGAAAAGAAATCAGGAATTATTGAATTATGATATTAGAATAACCAAGTTCTTTGAGCAATGAACCTAAGTGTAAGCTTGATATATACAAATAATGATGTTTAAATGATCAAGAGATGTGATTAAGGAAACATACCTGGATGTGATTAAGAAAACATACCTGGAATAGTCGAATTGAGCATGCATTATACATACATGGATGTGATTAAGGAAACATACTTGGAATAGTCAAATTGAGCATGCATTATACATCACACACACACACACATATATATATATATATGTACAATTGAACGTTTAAGTGATTGTGTAAATTAGTAATGTGTGTATTGCATGAAGTTGGTACACAGGATTGAGCGTCAACATCCAGACGTTTCCGAATCATGGAAGCAAATGCTAATCTAAAGCGAACTATGAGTCAAACTAGATGATCTAACATTAATTGATTGTTCAGTTCTAAATTTTTGTATTGAATTATTACTGATACGAATATGATTGAGACAATTCCAGACATAAATAGTCCGAGGAGTTTGATAAATGTGAATGTATTAGAAGTGCTTCATTGAATGTGAATGAGAAAGAAATAAGTGTTCTCAACGTTTCGTTGAATGCCGGACATAGATCTAATGAAAATGTGAAAAAGTGAATATGTACTCATTGAATGTGATTGACTGCATATATGTGAATTCATACACTTCATTACATGATATGTATGATCAGACAAAGGTGGTTGTGACTGGAGTAGCTACCGAAAAAGAGCTTAAAGCTCATAATTTGATTAAGAGCCAAAGGCTCACTATGTATAATGATCCTAGTATGATGATCCTAGTATGCCCAATAGATACGAGACAGTTATCAATGAGCCCGGTATCCACAATGGATACGAGACAGTTAAAGGCACTCGGTCACAACAAAGTAACGACCGGAAGTGAATCACATATGCATTGCATATATATAAATTGATGTGTATTAAGTGAATGACTGAAATGAGTTATATGAACTGTTACGAAAATGAATTGTGAAATGATGTGCAATAGATGATGTGTAAATTTTCTGTGAATATGATTATGTGAATTATTCTGTGTTGATATGAGTGAGCCCATCGAGAATGGTTCGCTCACTAAGTTTGCAAAACTCACCAGTGTTGTCTTTCAGGTTCAGGGGATACCCAATTAGACAAATTGGAGTATAGCCATTAAAATCGAATAAGAGATAAAGGTCGGGGTCAGTTCGTATCTGCATATGCCTTTCGTAATTTTTGTAATAAAGAATGTATTATGCAAATACTGTACCATTTGTATGTAAATAATTCTGCTATGTAATGACTTTGTGACTGGAAGCATTTTGTAAATGAAATGGTCAAATTAAAAATTGATTTACTTTCAATGTGTTTATAAATGATATGGGTCGTGAATGATTTTTGATACGCTTAAAATATATTTGATGCTTGTGATGCATGAAAAATTTGTATTGAGTTGACTGACTATCCTAGTGCACCACCCTCGTAGAGTATGTTCTGAAATACCATTGCTATGTTCGGCAATATGCCCTATGAGAGTGGGGTGCTACAAAAGCACTAAAAGCATTAACTTGGGATGGCACAAGTGAATCTAAAAGTGAGCACTCAAAAGAAGAGATAGCTTATATATGTTTTACTATTATGGACAATAATAAGGTAACATCGAACCTTAATTCTTGTAATAGTGATACTGATTTGATTTGACATATGATAAACTATAGAAAGTTTAGAAATCATGAGTAAGAAAAGAAATAAATTGTCTTCCAAACTCAAGGAAGTCTGAAAAGAGTTAGATGCATGAATGATGATAATGAAAAGATGAAAAGTAAATTACATATCATTAAAGCATCCAAAAATGTGATTATTAATGACAATCATAACTTAGATAAATTAAGGTGTGAAAATGAACATTGAAAAGGAAGTAGATTCCCTTAAAGATTCTTTATCTAAATTTACAAAAGGAAATGACACACTTAAAAAAATATTAGGAGCTCAAAAGAATTCTAATGATAGGCATAGAATTGGATATAAATGTGAAAGTATTTCTAACACTAAAACTACTTTTATCAAAAGAAAACATTTACATAGTGAAGAACCATTGCTTAAAATGACAAATGAGCATAGAGCATCGATATCCAAATATACACATACAAGTGACACATTCACCAAGTTCCAATCTAAGAGCAAACATCATGCTTTCATATAAGGCTCACAACCTACGCATAGAGTTCAATACTCTTAAGGAAAGAATAGGCATAATTTTATTGATAACATACAAAACCACTCACACCGTTATGAAAGCATGCATTAGTAGACATCATATATATAATTATGGTATATATAATTATGGTAGAACGTTTCACCAATCTAGGAGACCATTCAACATATTTAATGTCCAATGAAAACTTCCTCATTATACATAAATATATAGAATACCAAGCAATGCATTTATGCTTCATCAATACTCATATAACATGGTATGTCATTTTTATGGTAAGTTTGGACACATCGACATATTTTACTTTATCAAATAAAGAATGTTAAGCAAACCTTTGAAAGTGTAGGTTGAAAAAGGGGAATCAAACAATCAAGAAACTAAGTTTACTTTGGGTTCTTCAAACATATCGATTAGATTATTTAAAGGAGTAAATGGTAAGAAGTAGGAAAGTAGCTACTGGATTGAGCATTATTTTTATTTTTATATCTTTTATCTTGATGAATCTAACATTCCTACTCCAAGAAAGTATTACAGATGTTGTTGTAAGATATGGACAATTTAACTCCTAAAATAATCATTAAGACTTCTCAAATTAATGAACCAAGTGTGAATGATAAGAAGGATGAGATGCCACTAATGGATTGACAATTTAATAAAAATCATCATTCTTACCTCTCATAAGTAATGTTCAACATGAGGCAATTATTAGTTCATAATTTAGAAATGTGTGATTGCTTCCGTTAATATGTCAATTTGATTATAAATTCTTAGTAATGATTGTTTATGTTTTAATTATGTGTTTAATAAATTTTTTAAGTACAAACTTTAGTACCTAAACTTCGAGGTTCTTATACAAAATGAGGACACTAAGTTAGAATTTACATTAATTGGGCAATTATTTCTTAAAATCATTAAATAAGAATAAGATTTTGCTTAATTAAAATAAAATTAGGTATATTTTGTAGAAATTCTATTTGATAAGGACCTCCTTTATTAACTTTGTATTTTTGAAGTCTCTTTTGAATTTGAGTTTTAAAGTTATCTATTAACTCTCTAAAACATATTGGTTGACCAACATCTTAATGTAGTCGACCAATGAAACCAAAAATTGTGTTTTTTTTCCTTTACAGTGAGTTTGTTCTTTGTTTGGTTGCCTAAAAAGCCACACTGTTTGATCATTATTCTTTCTTATTCTCATATTTTATAATTTGTCCCCTCCAAATCCCTATACAATTCACTCTTTTTCTGAGAAAATATCATCTCTTTTTTCATAATATCCTCATTAAAATTGCATCAAATTGAAAATTTTTGTTTCAAATTTTGGAATTTTTTTATCTTTTCTTAAATAATATCTATATTGTTAAGTTGATGCCTTTATAGTTGAATTTTCAAAGAAGTTAAGGTTGCTGCCCTTTAAATTATATGGCTACATCTTTTTTGTTTAATTTTGGTATTTTGGGCTTTCAAAAATATAAATTTTTTTTATGAAGTTGATGGCTAGATATTGCAATTACAATTCCTACCACTAATTTTGGGAAAACTTATCTTTGGTGTTTTTATTGAAATTTTCATTTTTAGGTATCATACCAAAATTAGGGTTTTCAAATTAGACATAACTAGACTATCAAAATCAAAATTTTATTTTATCTCTTTAAATATTCAATAACACTCTCTAGTGAGAATGCTAGACATTCTTGCTCAAATTCTTCTTTTTAACTAAGTTAGCTAGATGCATGACACTTTATATATATTTTTGGATTTCTTTTTTATGATTATAAAAGGGGGGGGGGGGGGTAAGTTTGCTGATATTAGATTTAGGGGGAGTGATTATTTTATCATCTTTGTATTTCTTGCGTCTTGCACTTTATTAGAAATGCTTAAGTAAACTTATGATATGTTCATAGATATTTCTTTGTCTTCTGTTCTTGATACTGGATTGTGATTTATAAATAAAATAAGGGGGAGCTAATAATTATCTTGATAGTGGTTTGTATGCTTAACTTCATTATTGTTCTCTAATATCACAAATGTTTTGTTATCATCAAAACATTTGAACTAAAGGAGGTTCCAATGGATGTTTCAATGGCAACAAAACATAATTACTACTAAAGTGTTTATTATTTTGATGAAAAGAAATATGAAAACAACATGAAGTCATAAACTCAAGATGATAATTTATGAAGTTGATAAAGAAAAGTTTAAGTTTGTAATTGATAAAACAAAGATCGAAACAAGAACAAAAGGAGATCAAAGCTCATTAAAGTTATTTTTCATATTTTTTATTATTTGTAAGATCACTTTGTTAGTTTGATGATCCAAAGTGCTCACCAAGTATAATCATTACATCTTACTTCATTGTATGGGTCTTTACATTCATCAAGAGGCATTGAAGCTTTTGATTTCAATATAAAAGCCTCTTTATATTTCAAATATTCTTTAGGAAACATTTTGGAAAGTATTTAATCATGTTTGGATTAAAAAATTGGTTTTGAGCATTTGAAGTTGTTAAAATCATGTTTTTGGGGTGATTGATCGATCTATATAAGTTAGTGGTCGACCAATATAGGTTAAAGTTGTTGAATTTGATGTGCCAAAAGTTTGTGACAACATTGGTTGATGTATTGGTTGACTAATGTGTATATTGGTTGACCTATATGGTGTACTAGATAACCAATGTTCTAACGACTAGTAAATCTAGTGTTGTAGACGCATTTTAGTTAACCAATATAACACATATTGATAAACTAATATACTGTATATAGCTGTTATAATGGTTAGTTCTTGACTCCAACGAATATTTTGGGTCCTAAAACATTATAAATATATGTTTTCTCATTGATTTTAGCATGAAGAAGGTTTTACATGTTGTATACACACGTTTCAAAGAATTTTTCAGTCATTTGAGCATCAATAAGTCACATTTGTGTGAATAAGCCACTTTTGAGTTACCAAGTGATAAAGTGAGGTATTTTAACTTGTAATATTTGGTTAGGCAATATTTTATTGTATCTGGGAGTGATAAAAGAGAGATTAAGGTTTCTCTTCACCTTATAATAAGATTGTAAGAAAGGTTCCTCTTTACCGAGAAAGATCGTGTAAAGGTTATTCTTTGCCTTGAAAGAAGAATTATAGTGGAATTCCAAAAAGAGTCTTCCGAGTGGATGTCGACAAAGGTTATTTACCGAACCATTATAAATAGGTTTGTACTCTCTTTTTCCTATCCTCTTTAAATTATTGCTCAATTATTTGATTAATTTATATTAATTAATTACCTTATCCTTATATACTTTGATTGTTGTTAATTGAGCACATTAGTTATAAAGTTTATTAAAATTTATAAACACCCAATTTATTCCCTCTTGATTGACATTAGGGACTAACTAATGTGTCTAGCTCCTAATGAGATATATGCTTCTATGTATATTACCTAACAGGTTACTAGAAAGAAACCTTTAATAAAGGAAAATTCATATATAATATGGCGTAGGAGATTGAGAAACATTTAATGGAGATAGAGTTAAGAGTTTAGTAAAGGATAATATTCTTCCAACTATGGATTATAATGATTTGGAAGAATATATTGATTGTTATAGGAAAATTTTGACCAAAATAAAGGAAAAGGTGTCAACCTGTTCTTCTAGACTTTTAAAATTATACATATTGACATATATGACCACTATAGAGTTACAATATGCAATTCAGGATACTTTCTGACATTTATTGATGACTATTCATATTTTGGTTATATGTTCTTACTTAAATAAAAGTTTGAAGTTTTTTATAAATTCAAGATCTTTAAGACTGAGGATGAGAACCAATTGGAAAAGTTAATTAAGATCATTTGATTTGATTATGGAGGTGAATATTATGTCAAAGATGGGGATTTAGGGCAAAAAGGGTTTATTTTCTAAACACTTGGAATTATATGGAATAATGACTTAGCTCACCTTGGCACATAGTCTTAAGCAAAATGGTGTAACTAAAAGGAGGAACCACACCTTAAAGGATATGATGAGATAATGTAAAGCAGGACTAACCTACCAAATTACTTTTGGGATGAAGCTGTAAATAAACTTAAAAGGTCCCAAGAAAATTAGTGTCAAATATGCCTTTTAAAATCTAGAAGGGGTGGAAACCTAGCCTCACTCATCTTCATTTATAAGGTTTCCTTACTGAGGTGCACTTATATAATCCTTATAAAGATAAATTACATTCTCATTCCACTCATTCTTACTTTGTTAGATATCACAACCACTCAAGGAATACATATTTTTTGTAGAGATGGAGGATTTAGAATAGTGAAATCACAAAAAACTAAGTTATTAGAACATAATGTCTATGATGAGGGTGGTTTGTCTCATCTTAATGAGGGTGGTCATTCTCATCTTTCAAACAATAAAAGGGTGGATACAACAGTTATATCATATTCATCACTCATTCTGTAACACCGAAATACCCCCTAGAAGGATTCGCGGATGTTACCTAAGATAAGACTTAAACATATCAAAATAATACAAAGCATTGCCAGAATTCAAACAACCAATTGTTACCTTTCCATACATATTTGACTTTAAAAAGAATTTAACCATCACACTGAATTTATTCGAACATATGTTTCCATTACAACGCCATCCTGAATTAAAGTGATTTCATTACAAACCCTTAAACAAAATAGTACATATCTTAAGTTCAAATACACTCTGTATTACAATATTTACAAACTTGTAACAAAATACATCATGTCTTAAATTATTACATTCAACTCAAACATACATTCCCAAAGCAAAACACATTCTTCATTGGCCACTATGGTTGTTATTGTCCTAGTCTTCAAATCCTCCTATCTGAACCTACGGGGGGAAAAACCATTGTGCTAAGCATAAAGCTTAGTGGGGAATAAACTAAATAAGATATAAGCTAATAACTATTTCAAACAGTCATCCAAACATTCACATATTGAAAATCACATTAGATTATAAGCAGTGTTTACTTATCAATTTTCAAACCAAACCAAAATATCATGAATCTCAGAACAAAACATAATATATCAAAATAGGTTACACATTTACTTCAGTGCAAAACTCACCAATTTCAAAATTGAATATTATAATATCAAAACAAAACTTGTCTATAACAAAACAGAATTTTTTGATTTCAGAAGAGAGTCAAATGTTTCAGATCAAAGCTTATTTATATCAGAACTGAGCATATAACATAATACAAACCAAGTTATTCTATTAATCCTTTATACAGAAGTGGGTAACGGGACTAATACAGGAGATACCGTGATCAGTATCACAGAATAGGAGAGACTTATGTCTCAATAACTGGAGACGCTGAAGTATCAATAATAGGAGACACCGAAGTGTCATAGGAGCCGTTGAAGACCCTTCTAGGCATGCTTATTTACCCATGACTAGGACTTAAAGTTTTAAAACAAAATAGGTTCGTTTCAGAATTCTTATAAGAGGAATTTATTGCAACACATACCACTTTGTTCCATTTTGTTCAACTTGACATATCCACTGATTTTCAAATAAACTAACATGTCATACAATTACATGTATGTGCAATAATGCATCAATAGAGGTATTGAGTCATCATAAATTATGTATATTCACACAAATAGAAAGCACTTCCAATATAATCCCAACTATCAAACTCCTCAGACAACTGATAGTCCGGAATTATGACAATATTATTGCAAAAATTTCCAATTCACAAACATCCATGTCCAATTCATAAGATGTAAGCCTTTGGAACTCATTCATTCATGATCACACCAAGCAGTTCAACATTGTAAACTATACATCGTTTACATTATCATCTCAATTAATAATGCATAATTAAACTAACTAGTACTAAATTACATCAAATAACAATTTAAGTTCAAACACACCTTAAACAAGTCCATTTAAGTCATATTATACCAAATAAATTAAATTAACCTTATACAGTTCATCAATTGCACAAAATCTCATTTTTTTCAACCTCCTAACCATTTCCCACAATTGTGGGATAAGTGACTTGAAACCTCCAAATAGTTGTTTTCATAGGATAGGTTTTTGTATCATTTTGTATGGCCATTCTGAACTAGAAATTGACGTTTTTAGATAATATGTTCTTTTAAAAAATGTTCCTATATGTGTTAAGTTTCAAAAGAAATAAATTTAATTCAATTTGGTTCATTATTCCAAGAGTTATACCTAAAATACTATAGACTATTCCCAACCATGAACAACAACCAGAACTCAACTTCAAGCCAAATTTCAAAACCCTTAGTGATAGAAATAAAATTTGATTCCTTCATAAAAGTTGTAGATATATGTTGCTATTTAATCTCAATTTAAAATCATCCCATTTTGATGTCTATAGTTTAAGATATGGCTAATATACCAATACCTGTCAGTGGAACCTGAAGTAAATCACTTGTTAATATAGAAACCACGTATAATATGTAAATTACACAAGAAGGGGGGTTAAATTGTGTTAAATCGTCTAAGATATGAATCTTTAAAAACTTCTTAATTTTCTTGACAAATTCAGACGATTACAAGTTTAAACAATGTACTTGATCTGATGAGTAATGTAATAGTAAAAATTACTATCTATTTTTCTAACAATAAGAGAATTAAAAAGGTAAGAGTTAGAGAATATGGCACCGCGATTTATACTGTTTCACCCTTAACCTTAGGCTAGGGGAGTCCTCAAAGTTTGTCTGAGATTTCACTATCTCCTTCAATGTTATAAGTATTATTTCTACACTTTTAGAGCCTCTTCAGGTCTCTTTCACAAAGTATTCTTTATCGACTTCCTTAGCCTATTTCAAGCTCTAGCCTTCTTTCCTCTCAAAAGATATTGTTTAATTTTTCACACTCACATTACAGATCTATTTGCTCTCTTTCTTTCTTTTTTTTCTCTCAAAATATTTTTCACAGCATAAGCACTTGAGCACATAATTTCTCTAAGTATTTTTGTACAGTAAAAATTAATTTTGAAGTTTACGACTATGATTAATATTTATAGCCTAAGTCTCCAACGGTATTCTTGAGAGCACTGCTTGTAGAGTCTTATAAAGTCTATTATTAGTTGAGTCCTGTAACCAACTCTAACTAACTGATGCTCTGAGCACATTCTTCAATTATATCGTCTTGCTTAGTTTCGTATGCTTTATGCTTCGTCTGATGTCTTAGACTTGATCACTTTGTCTGATCCGTCTTATTCAGCTTTTAAGTATCGTCTCGATTTGATGATTTATGCCACTTATATTATCTGCACACTTAACAAATTCATCAAAACAGTTCACACGCTTCTATTATTATTATTATTTGACTTTCATCAAAATTAATAAAAGAATTGAAGTCTTCTTGACTTAACAATCTCTCCCTTTTTTATGATAACAAATAATCATAATATTTAAAGATAAAAATAATATTCAGACGAATAATGCAAGATATAATATACAAAGATATTTACAAAATTTTCTTTTAATTTTCTAATTCTCATTTCTACTGTTCTATTTGTCTCCCCCTATTTCTTATTAATAAAAAAATAGCTTATTTTAGACGCTTCAAAATTTCAGAAAACATTTGTTAAAGATCAGTGTGGATCGTCTTGAGGTCTTCTTCTATAGAAACACGTAGAAGTGCTAATTTCTCATGAAGATCACCTACTGCATCACCCAGTACATCAACCTTGTATTAATTTTCTCAATATTTTTAGCTAAGGCTTTCTGAACTTCTGTCTGCTTGTGAATAGCTTCAGTCCATTAGATGAAATTCGTCAAGAGCTCCAAATTAACGGTAGGATCTTGTAGCAATATACTCAAAGACATATGGTTTTCTAGGTGAACCATCTAATTCTATAATTTTAATTGAGGGTATTTTGAAAGGTTGTTTTTCATCAGGGATATAAAGATCATTAGGTCAGGGAAATTTGTAAATCAGTTGCCTTAGAAGGTGTAAAATAGTTTTAACTGAAGGAATGAAACCTAAGGGCTTGAAATGAATGAGCAAATGCACAAAGGTTTCTAAGTTAAAAATGATACCTTCAATTGTGATACTTTCATACCTTTCCTCTGATATTAAGCCAACTACCTTGAAGCTTTCATCTATAGTAGATGCTCTAAAATTACGTTTTGATTCCCTTGATATATAATGTGATACATAGACGCTTACAGGTTGAGCTGCGTGACATACATCATTTATGTTCTTTACTGTCACTTGAATCCTTTCTTCTGTGAGATCAACTTCTCATCTTTAAGGAAACTTCTTCTTCTTCCCTTTTTCTTTACTGGCTATCGGTGCTGGAATTCTATGTTATACATCTGGTACAATCTTGATTGTCGTTCTGCTTGTCACTAGATAGATTGTATAAGGATCTTTCGTAATCTTCGATGCATATGGTTCTGCCTTTTCGTCTCGTAGAATACTATATAATCTTCGTTCTTCATGACTTAGAAGATGTATCATCTGATCATTTACTGTTATAGGTTTAACTTGAACCTTAACTTTCTGTTTAGAAGGTTCTTTGATGATAATTGAACCTCTGTTACGATCAGATGTTGATTCTTCTACGACCTTCATCTTCAAATCTTCCTTCCTTATCAGTTGAGGAGGGTTGTAAGTTACTAGCGGCTGTTCAGACGATGTCTTCGTCTTCTTATCAATAGTTTGTGTCTTTTGTGGAACATCAGATGATGAAACCTTCTTCTTCTGAATAGGCTTCGTCTTCTTTTGTTTTTCTACTGGTTTGAAAGGAAGTTATTATTGAGGCTTCTTCTTCTCAAACACTAACTTCCTTTTTATCTCTATCTCTCCAAACGGTTGTTCTGGTTGAGTCTGAGGGATAAAGGTGATTGGTTTGGTTAGTTGTTGTTGTTGCTCTTGCTCCTTTTCACTTTCAGAGTCTACACCAAGAATCATAACTCTTTGCTTATTTTGTTCTTGTTGTCGCAAGGTCATTAATCTTGGTAACCTTCTTGACTTCTTGGGTCTTTCTGATTGGAGTGTCTCAGCCTTTCTCTTTGAAGACACTTGGTGAGTTGGTTGTTGAACCTTGCTTTCCTTCTTCTCTGGAATCATCTTGGCTTTTATCAGTTTATCAAACGATTGTTCAACCTTTACCTTTGCTGATATTCTTTCAGACGATCGAGGTTTTGCTTGTTTTTCAGATGGAACATTTCCTTTCCTGCTTCGTCTTACTGAAAGCTCCTCCTTAGACTGTGCTTTCAGTGTGAAATTTTCATCTCCTTCAGCTTCATTCTTGATCCCCATTTTGTGAATATTAGAGGCATTGATAACACTCTGAGCATCCAGCTTTACTTTGTTTCCTTTATCAAGTAGGATTCTAGATGCTTTGAAAAATCTTGTTAACACAAAACCGTAAGGTAAAGAACCACTCTTCAGATGATAATCCTCCCTAGCCTTTATCATGTACTTCAGAATCAAAAACAAAA
>JAOTAY010019872.1:0-14126 GCA_025629805.1 Erythroxylum baracoense
ACCTCATAGGCAATATGTATAATCTCAATCTAACCACAAATCAATTGCATTTTTCCATTATTTACCAACAATAACACGTATAAACAACAGATAAACCAACAATTACACAAAAAACCACAAACAACAACAATAATCAAGCAAAATTTTATCACCAAACACCCACGGTTAACACTAAAAACATGCATTTTTTTAGAGAAATAATACACCCATTAGAGAGCTTACCTTAAACGACTCACGATGAGCCAGAAAACGGTCAGAAAATAGACTAAAAATGTAAGAAAGGGGGTCAGATTCAGATGGCACAGGCGAGGAGACTAAAAGACGATGAATCAATGACGGAACTGACATTCTGTCGGTGATTAAATTTCACCTTGTTGTTTTAAACCAAACAACGACGTTTTATTTATTAAATAGCCGACATTTACCGATGAACTTTATATTCCGTCGGTATTTAAATTTTCTAATTATTTCACTGCCTCTTATTACAGTTATATTTTGCGACGGAAATAAAAATTCCATCGGTAAAGTTAATTAAATGTATACCGACGGAACAAATTACGTCAATATATAACAGGAGATGAACCACTTTTACCGACGGTATGTGTCCCATCGATAACTATCCGAAGCTACTTAATTGCGGGAGTCATTCCTGCAATTATTGCCGACGGTGGTGGCTAACCCGTCACCACCGTCGGCAAACTTGTAATCAACTTTACTGACGGACAGCATTCCGTCAGTGAATAGGGTTCACCAATCCAAACATACCGACAGAAGAGTGTCCATCGTTATATATCCGAAGCAATTAAAATGCGAGAAGCATTCCCACAATTTTTGCCGACGTCGAAGATTTTGTGCGAAATTCATTCCCTCCAGTATTATCAACGGTAATATATTTCCGTCGCTATATATGAACAGCACAATACATTTATCGACGGTTTGTTGTTTTCCGTCAGTAAATAGCTACTGTTTTTCATCCATTGGGAAATGTCCATCACCAATTCATGATTTTCTTGTAGTGTATGGCCATCGCTACCCTAGATGGGAGGTGCAATATCAGAACTAGATGGTCTGCAAGCTCCTAGAGCTAGGATGTAACACCCAGCTCAGCTGAAGATAACACTATTGGATAGATGGATGGCCTAACATTTGTGAACTTAATGGACTCTTGAACTTCAGCAGGAAGAGCTTCTAGAGTGGGTAGGTTGATTGGAGACTTCAGTTAAGTGGTTAGGCAGGCTCCAGACTATAGTTAAGAGATGGTGTCAATTGATCTTTAAACTTTATAAGTCCTTAAATACTGCAAGCGTACAGGTCACGATTGTAGTATAAGAGATGTCGATCCCATAAGGAGAATGACTAATCTAATCCTAAAATATAAGGCTGAAAAGATATGAAACTCAAAATAATAATGCAACGGAAAGTAATCACGAGAATGGAATTCAACCACTTAAATAAGAAATTAAATATGAAGGAACTAATAATTGAACAACATGCAATCACAATAAAAATCAACCTAAGGAATTCACCAATTTATGAGAAATGGGATTTTACTTATCATTAATAACCTAGTCAATTATATATCAAAGGAGTGTCGATTCTAGACTATCCTATTACTCTCTCTCTATCGAGTTATATTCATTAAACCCTAAATTATAAACCCTAATCAAATTGTGGAATTTGCAATCTCTCAATTCAAAATTATCCAAAACATTAATTAGATCTGAAGCACTATAATAAACAGTTGGAACATCACACGGGATCTCTCTTCGCACAATTACCAATATGATTTATCACAGCTTATATTAAATCGCCTAACTCTCATCAATCCAATTCAATCATTTTTCATTCAGTTCACCCTCTCAGTTTATTACCGAATTATGCAAGAACGCAATTAAATCATGACATTCACCCAATAAACACAATTAACTAAATTATCATTAAATCAAAATAAAATCCCAAAGGAGACTTTAGAACATCATCAATATTCCAAATCATATCATCATACTATCCACCTCAATTCTATACATAAATAAAATTAAAACTAAAAGGAAATACAATTTGGAATAGACGATGGAAGGCAGCGGCATTAGAAAACCTCCTGATTCGGGAAGCATGTCAAGTTACAATTTAGAATAGATGATGGAAGGCAACGGTATTAGAAAACCTCCTGATTCGGGAAGCTTGTCGAGTTGGCTTAGTCTCCCTCTTCCTTCTTCTTATTTCTCTCTCTCAGTATTCTCCCTTTAGGGTTTTAAGTGTGGCTACACGAAAAGCTCCCTTCTTTCTTCTCTTGTTGTTTTTTAAATAGTATCTTATGTTTTTAGGTAACCTTAGGGCTTTTTTAGGGCCTGAAAGGTCTAAAAAGTCTCTCAAAACATGAAGTTTGTAAGTGTCTGCACATTTACCCGATGCAGGCCACGATCATAGCTCACATCTGAGCTTTTTGTCATGATCGTGGCATGTAGGCCACAATCATGGGCTATTCTTGGAGCTTCTATGACAATTGTGGGCCATTGTTTTAGCTTGAATGTCTCCAAAACTCCTCCGTTCTTTGATGTTGACCCTGAAACACAAGCAAACACATCAAGGTACCTCAAAAACATAATATTTAAGCTCAAAAGCTTGTACTAGCCCTAAAACACTTAAAACATAAATAATTAACAAACTAACACAATTCTAACCTAAATACATACCAAATGATTAAATTAACGGCTAAACACATATCAAACTATGCCCTAAAACACGATGCAATTTACACTTATCATCATCCCCACACTTAAATGTTTGCTTTTCCTCAAGCAAACAAGACAACAAATAACACAAAATCACAAAGCACACAATGCAATAATGAGACAATGGCTTCAACTTCATGAAATAAATTTAACTTTAAACACAATCATTCAAGTTGTTCCAAATCATTAACATGCAAAATATAAGTCTAGGAGCTCTAGACTAAATATACATATTAATCAAAACTTAAATGTCAAGTTTATTTACCCCTTTCAGTTGTAAACAAACATTAATAATTATTTGGTCATTCAAACTTTGTAACTAATCCCAAGTACGTTTTTCATAAAAAGTTAAGCTACTTACAAGTTTCGTTAGTTTTTATTAGAAAACTATTTTTCATTAACCTTTGTGGACATGGACTTAGTCTATTATATGGAGGCAAACATTGGTAATAAATGTCGATCCAATTACTCAGCTAATTGGTGATGAATGTCGATCCGGTTACTTGACTAAGTCATTTTTTTGTTAAACTGCTTGATTGGAACATCATTATAGCCTTTTGACACAAAGGCACACATTTGTGATGCGTATTGATCTGATTACTCGGCTACATCACGTTCTCAACTAGCTACTAGCTCTATTCCTAACCCGAAGGCTAGCGAAATATTTACTTATTTAAAATTTACAAACATTTTTAGATAATTATTTAATGCCTACCTTGTTGCTTTAGCTGCTCATTTTTATGAAAAGTACTAGTAAAGCTACTTTAGTCAAAAGACCTAAAATTATGAATGAATGTGACCACTTATAGGGTGATAAACTAACACTAAATCCTAATTAACATGCGTATTTAACCAAGGAACCCAAATCACTAATTTCGCGAGCTAATGTCTCTTCACAACCTAATAGATTATGTTCAAAATTAAATCGATTTCATTCCATCTAAGCCATTGACATATGCACACAATTCACAATATGCAATCTAAACAAACTATTATACAATATGCAAAATTCACACTCAAAGTAAAACACACAACCCTCCGCACACTTGAACAACACATTATCCTTAATGTGAGAAGGAGATAAACAAACACACATAGAAGGAAGAATCATAAAATAAAACAAAAATAAAGACTAAATTTAAAAGAAAAGGGCTAAAAACAAAGTCTCACAGTGATGGAGGCGGGGATGGTGTCGAAGGTGGCAATTGAACACCTTGAGCCTTGAAGTATCAATGAATCTGGCATATATGTCGACTCTGATGTCGTTGTGTGTGGGCCATCTCCTTCATCCTTCTAGAGTTCTCCATAAGTGTATCTATAATTACTTCAGTGTTGGTGGAGATTGTATCGAGCACTTTCTTCCAACCAAGTTCTTCTGTGTCTTCTTCCTCTTCAGACTCCTCGCTAGTCGAGTTGTCTTCTGCTTGCCGAGGTGGTACTGTGCTAGATCTCTCCTGACTAACCCTGATCTTCATATGAGTCTTTTGTCTGATATCCTAGAGTTCCATGTTATGGGACTCTAGGATTTCAGCATGCCACAAGTGATGGTGATTTAGAAAATTTAAGAGGTAGATAGTTAAACCACTACCATCCACACCATAGTACTCAGCAATAGCAAAAACTAAGTACCCTATACCCAAATTGTTGCTCCTCTTATGTAAAGTCGCAACAATAACATTTAGCACATGTGTAGAGGTGCATATTGGGATGCTGTTATCCATGCACCACAACGGAAAAAGTTCCTTTGTTGAGCACTTGTTGGTTTCTGTTTGTCAAAAACCATTCAACATATGAATTTATGTAATAACAAGTGCTCATGGGTTCGTATAATGTTATTGTAGGCATTTTTAGTGTCCAACCGCTCTAACCTAGTGAGCTCATTCCAATAGCGAGAAACATAAAAATCATCGTGCTGATCGATAATGAAAGATTTGGAGAAATCGCAAATATCACACATGATTTCAATGTTTAGGTCATAAGGTTATCCCCGCAACTTAAACCACATTTCCTTAGGGTTACTAGGTTTAAAATGAAAGGAAATGAAGAATTAGAGGGTGAGCCCCTGGTAGATAGGATATTGGAAGCATATAAACTTACTCCACTGAATTCTTTTTGCTAAATTCTCTACCCTATCTCGCAATTATAGCCTATTAAGCATATCAAAATTAAAATATTTTAGGGCTACTATCCGTTTAACATTAAGGGATTGGAATTGAATACCTTCCTCCTATGTGTAGATTAGGAAGGGTGCTTCGAAATCTACCACCCTGTTCCTTCGCCCTCGACCTGAGACTTGATTTTGTCCTAATGATTGATTGTGCTTCGCTGACTGTTTAATGTGCGGCATAATGGATTGCAAGTAGGTGAAAGTTGGAATAAAGTGGAAATTTAAAAGTTGGTTAGAGAGAAGTGAGAGTGAGAGTGTGTGGAGGTTTTAAACTTAGAGAGATAAAGTTAAAATGAAAGTGAGCGAAAAATGAAGTATGAAATGAATATATAGGTGAATGAAGGGTAAAATGTTAAAAATTTTAGTTACAAATCTTATGAATAGTTTACCTTGCCGCAGACCACGATCGTGGCCTAATTCCCCCAATTTTCTAAATTTTTTTCTTTTATCCTTCTACACATTCCCGTGATCCCTTCCTAACTCTCCTATAGCTCTTTCACCTCTTTTTTGCTTACTTCCTCAATCATCTAACTCATGTTGAAGTCCTATGCCTTCCCGACCTTACTTGGAAATGAAATAACCTAACTACGGAATTCAAACTATCTAAACGTCAAAGGAAATAACATAAAATTAATAATCCATGGGTTTTCTCCCATGTAGCGCTTCTTTTAACGTTGTTAGCTTGATGATCTTCTTATGCTTAATGTGGTTTAAATGAATCGTTCAATGGTAGCACAGTCATCGATCTTAGAGTTACCATGCCCTAGGTTCCACCTTCCTTCTGCTTCACCTTCCTTCAGTTTTTCCTCCATGATCGTTTCTTTCTAAATGCATTCCCAAGATCCTCAATATCTTCCCATTATCCTTGAGGTTCAATTTCTTTGATGTTAGCTAGAAGTATGGGAGAACTGTTGTCATTCTTCGACACAATGAAGGTTATTTGATTCTTTTCGACCTTTAGAGTTCGGTCACCCCTATCAACGTCAATTATTGAGTGAGCAGTAGCCAAAAATGGTCATCCAAGGACTTTAGGGGTTTCCATATCTTCTCCAATATCTAATACAAAGAAGCCTATAGGGAAGGTAAATATATCGATCTGTACTTGCACACCCTTAATGATACCCTTTGGTAGATGAATTGTTCTATCCGTCATCTTCACTAGCATCGTAGTGGGTTCTAACTCTTCTACCCCCAATTTTTGACTAAAGGCATAAGGCATCAAATTAATACTCGCTCCTAAATCTATAAATTCCCTGTCTATTTAACTCCATTGATACTACAAGGAAAGTAGAAATCCTCTGGGTTGTCTTTCTTCTGTGCTATGTTTGGGTTTTCTTCCGGTATGAGCTCCTTAACCTTCTTTTTGATTGATTCCATTAGTGTGAGCCTTATTTGTAGTTATTCTGTTATGTCCTCAACATTGCTTAATTTAGCCTCCTTAGAATTCCTCGTCACTTTACTTGAATTTGACTTCCGCTGAGCTAGAATAGGGTATGGAAATTTACGTTAAGGTTCCTCGATTAGCTTAATTACGAGCTCACTCGAAAGGAATTTCATATTTTCTTGTCCTTCTCCATTTTCTCCATCTTCTTTCTTATGTTCGGGTTTCTTTTCTTGGGTCTGAGTAATGGCCATGATCATTTCCTTTGGGTTAGATTTGGTATTACTTGGAAGGGTTTCTGCATTCTGAGTTAAAATTGCCTTTACTACTTGACCTACTTAGACCTTTAGATTATATATTGAAGAGGCATGGTTCTTAGTAACTTGCTCAAACTTGTTTTCAAGCCTTTTATGTGCATCCTCTATGCCTCTAATTTTATTTAAAATCCTATCCAAATTGAATTCCATTGAGCTCAGTTTATCTTTTTAGAAACTTGGTTGTCGTTAGGGTCTGAATTGTCCTCCAACATTATTTGTCCAAGAGAAGTTAGGGTGATATGTTGTATATGTTAGAGTAGGGATCATTTCCTGTTACAGTAAGGATCGTTTCCCCCTCCTTATCCATATTGAGCTTCCATATAACTAACTTACTCCGGATCATTATCCTTCATTAAGAAGCAGTCCACCGTATCATGGTCCATCTATTTACAGAGTTAACACTTTAGTTGCAGAGCTTTTGCCGAAGATGAAAACGAATCATTCATATTATTGGGTTGTTAAGTTAAGTTATCAATTTTCGCCTACATCACCAATATTTGATCAATAGCGACAACTCATTTTTGTTATGGGAAAGTCGTGGGTTATCTACTTGGCTCATTAGTCCATAGGTAGCTATTACTTACAATCTCCTCTATCAGCTCTTTTGCTTCATCTACTGTCTTTCTTATCAGTGATCCTCCTGAAGCTGCATCAATCATGCCTCGTATATGGGGCAACTCCATTATAGAATGTTTGCAACAAGAACTCCTTAGGTAAGTTATGGTGTGAGTATTTTCGTTGCAAGTCCTTGTATCATTCCCATGCTTCATAGATCAATTCCCCATCACTTTGATAAAAGTTGGTAATCTCTTTGAAAATCTTCATGGTCTTGGTAAGGGGAAAATACTTGTCTAAAAAGGCACAAACTAGTTGACCCAAGTGGTGACATTAGTTGGGTTGAGAGAGTGTTACCACGCCTTTGTTCTATCTCTTAGGGTAAAAGAGAAAAGCCTAATTCTTATTGCATCCTCCGACATCTAATGATATCGAAAAGTATCACAAATTTTAGGGAAATTTACTATATATGCATTGGGATCTTCATTCGTTAGTCCATATAATTGCACATTATGTTGAAGCATGTTTAGGAGGGCTAGTTTAATTTAAAAAAAGACTAATTGTATGGGTGGCCTAACTACTCCTTGGTTAGCCGCATTAAACCCTGGTCTCATAAAATCTCTAAGGGTTCTTTATTGATGTCATTGGTTCACTTCATGATCCAAATCTTGTTGAAATTCCTCAGCCATGATTGCTTTTGCGATTTCTTCTTCTCCTTCACGCTAAGCTTTTCTAATTGATCATTCTAATCAAGTGATATCTTGCTCTAAGGTTTGACTGCACAACTTGAACTTCTCGTAACTCTTATGTTTATGCAAGAGCATGGATTCAGAAATAGAAAGAAAGAACGAAAACTAAAAACCAACTAAAACGCCTTATACTAAAGAATTAAACTATTTGGTTCCCTGACAACAGTACCAAAAAATTTATCATGGTTTGGTTATGTGTAAGTTTTAATTAACCCTCGATAATCTGCAAACACACAGTTCGTTAGTGTAGTGCCAAAGGGGTTGATCCCACGAGGAGAGAACTAATCTAATCCTAAAATCTAAGGCCAAAAACAAATAACAGAAATTTAAGATGCAATGAAACTAATATGAGAATTTAATTCAATCAATCAAATTAAGAATCAAACATGAAAATACTAATTGTTATGCAATTTGCAACACACCCAAGAATCAGCCGAAGGATGTTATCAATTGAGAGAAAGGAAATTTTACCTATCCTTAATGCTAAACTAACTGATTATGAATAAGTGTATTGTTGGTTCTAGACTATCCTAGGGTTAATTACTCTCTCTCGAGTTATAACCATTAACCCTAAATCAAAAACCCTAATCAGATTATGGAGGTTGCAATCT
The DNA here is from genome assembly GCA_025629805.1 of Erythroxylum baracoense. Classification (NCBI taxonomy): domain Eukaryota; kingdom Viridiplantae; phylum Streptophyta; class Magnoliopsida; order Malpighiales; family Erythroxylaceae; genus Erythroxylum; species Erythroxylum baracoense. The sequence goes on from JAOTAY010019872.1 coordinate 8,513, forward strand.
CTCAATTCACAACCTATCCAAAACCTTCATTAGTTTTGAAGCTCTCTAATAAACTATTAGAAACCTATGCAAGATATCTCTTCGCACAAATTCTTGATCTGATTCAATTCAGGTTTCTATTAAATCACCTAACTCTTATTAATCCAATTTAATCATTTTTCATTCGATTCATTCTCTTAGTTTGTTATCAAATTATGTAATCATAGAATCAAACCACAACAATATCCAATAAACACATAAACAATCCGATTCTTTTTAATTTAAGAATAGAATTCTGAAGGTGGGTTTAGAGCATCCTTGACATTCTAGATCCTATCATCAGCTGTTCATTCCAATTCTATACAATAATAAAATTGAAAATAACAGGAAATACAATCTAAAATAGATGATAGGAGGCAACAACGTTGGGAAACCTCCTCATCTGGGAAGTACTTCAAGTCAGTTTCTTCTCCTATTCTCTCTTCGTTCTTTTCTTCCTCTATCTCTCGATGATCTCTCCCTAGGGTTTCTTAAGATGGATAATGCAAAAAAACTCTTTTCTCTGCCTCCTTTTCTTCTTTTTATATCCTTTTGTATTTTGGGTAACCGTAGGATTTTTTTGAAGTCCAAAAGGTCCAAAAAATCCCTCGAAACTTGACGTTCTTGAGTGTCTGTGCGTCTGCCTGATGCATAATCTAGTGCTTCTATCATAATCATGGCCTGACATGCCACGATCGTGGGCCACTGTGTCTGAAATTCCTCCTTTCTTTGATGTTAACCCTGAAACACTAGCAAATAGAACAAGATACCTCAAAAACTTAATATTTAAGCTCAAAGACTTGTACTAACCCATAAAATACTTAAAACATAAATAATTAACAAACTAACACAATTCTAACCTAAACACATACTAAATGATTGAATTAATAACTATACATATATCAAACTATGCCTTAAAACATGATGCAATTTACATTTATCAATTACCCACTTAAGTTAATATATTTCTAATCCTTAACCTAAGTTATATAGTTTCTCTTTCTATATTAAACTTCTTCTCTCGATCCTTCGTTTAATACTAAAATGAAGCAAAGTTTAGTTATACTATTACATCCATTCAATTCAGAAACTATAGCAAACATAAGACAACAAAATAGTCCCTCAATCATGCATATTTGACTAAAATAGCTATATTAATCCTAAAGAAGAAGAGATCAACCCATCATGGAAATAACAAGATTCATCATCTTCATATACTTCAATCCCATCTTTATCAATATGAGAGAAGTATTAAAGCAATAAACTAAGTAAATAACTAAATAAACTAACAAAAGAAAACAAAGTATCAGTTAGTTAAGCTAATAAGGTAGTAAGTTCAGTTAACAATAGAAGAGTAAAACATAGAGAAATAATGCAACAAATGAAGAATAGAGCAAGCAAACAAAGATCGAATGAGGGAGTTGTAGTGATCTCCTACACTCTTAAGGTCTCTGCATTCGCTCTCGCCTTCTGCTCCTATTTGGTTCTCACCCAAATGATCGGATGCTCAAGCTGTTTCCACTCTCTATTGTTCTTCTTCTTCTCCTTACCCGACTGGTCTCTACTTTCTCTCCTCTCTTATCATCCTTCTTTCTTTCTCTCTATTTTTGGCCTGAATGTCTCTCGAGTATGTAGACGAGCCTCCACCCCCTTTATTCTTTCTATTTTTAGTCTCCTTTTAGTTCTAGGTTTTCGAGCCCTTCAACCTACAGATGTCACTTAATAATTAGATGAATTAAATGAATAACTTATCACAGGTGTGCATAAGGTGGTCACGGATGTGACCACCATTGTCACACCTACAACATAGGAGTCATGGTGTGACTCCCATTTTCATACGGGTGTGACAATATACATGATTAATTAAATTAATTCCATGCAAAAGTTATGTCCCATTTCAATCATTCATGCATAATTCTTCTAATTTTTCATGCAACATTCATAAGATAATCTAATTAACATTCATGCAATATTCACACCATTTCCACTTAATTTATCTCACATTTAGATTAAAACACAAGGATCTGTAACCAAAATCAAGATATGAATGCAACCAATAGAAATTAGACACAATACTAAATATAACCTATCTTGAATCAAATTGAATGCAAGCTCTTGATCACTATCCTAATTAAAACCAATAGTTTTCTTTATAATTTCAATGAGTGGTGCTGCAATGATGCTAAAATCTTTAACAAAATACCTATGAAAGCTAGCCAACCTATAGAAAATTCTCACCTTTGTGATGGAATTAGGTGTTGGTCATTCTTGGATAGCCTCAACACCTACCCCATTTACAAACAAAAAAAATCTGAGCCATGCAAAAAGAGCACTTATTTATGATTGAAATAAAGCTTCTCTTTTCTCAAAACAGTCAAAGCATATCTTAAATGTTCTAAATGCTCATTAAATTTGGTTATGAATGCATGCAACACATTCATTAACCTTATAAAAGTACATGGTGCATTAGTAAGACCAAATGTCATTGCCAACCATTCATATAAACTATACTTAGTCTTAAAGGCAGTTTTCCATTCATCACCTTCTCACATCCTAATTTGATAATAGTCACCTTTCAAATCAATCTTACTAAAAACTCATGATCTATATAATTCATCCAACATGTCATCAAACCTGGGAATATGATGTCTGTACTTTGCCGTTATGTTGTTGACAGCTCTATAATTAATACATATCCTTTAAGATCCATCTTTTTAGGTACAAGATCCATCCTTTTACCATAAACTCCTAAACTTGCCTTTGAAACTTCTTTGTCTCCTTGGAATTACTTTTATAAGCTGATCGGTTTGGAATTGAAGCATCGGGAATAAGATTAATTTGATGTTCTATTTCCCTAATAGTTGGCAATTCACAAGGAACATCTTCAGGAAACACATCCTTAAATTCTTGAAATAAAGAAATATTGACACTAGGCAAAGAAATTTTAAGTTCGTTGGTATTAAAATAAGCCTTCTTATACAACAATAAGATCATTGGCTTCTTTAAAATCACTTCCCTCTTGACATCACTCTCTTTTGCATAAAAGCTTGCATGCTTCTTAGTTTCTCTCTCACCATACTCTTGATCTTCTCCTTTTTCCTTTCCACTTAAATTTACTTCTTTTTCTCTCCTCTCAAGTTCAACCACTCCTTTCTTTTCACTATTTTTTTTCTTTTACTAATCTCAACTTTACTCTCTCTTATTGTGTCACTCTCCTTTTTAACTCTCATTTGATATTCATACACTTGTTTAGAGGTTAATGGTATAAGAGTGATTGGTTTCCCATTCAGTACAAAATAATATTTGTTCTTGAATCCATTATGCATCATATGTCTATCATATTGCCATGGTCTCACCAAAAGAATGTGTTTGATATGCATAGGCAATACATCACACAAAACCCCATCTTTACACATTCCAATTGAGAATGAAACTAGCACTTGCTTGTTTACCTTAAGTTCCCCATAATCATTCAACCATTAAAGTTTATATGGCCTTAGGTGCTTTGTAATAGGTAAATTCAACTTCTCCACCATGATTGTACTAGCCACATTTGTGCAACTACCACTATCAATGGTCATTTTACATACCTTGTCTTTAATGTGGCATCTTGTATGGAAGATATTGTCACGTTCCTAATCATATCTTCCTTCAATTGTGTACTCAATGCATGCCTATTAACCAATGCTTCTCCCTCAATAGGGTACTTCATGTCACTAGCATCCTCTAGAGGTGGCATCGATTCATCTTGTGATTCACTTTCAATCTCAACATCTCCATTCTCTCTCAAAATCATCACCTATTTATTTGGACATTGAGAGGCAATATGACCTGCTCCTAAACATCGAAAAAACTAAATATACTTATTTATTTTTTAGGAAGAATCATTACCATTATTGGATCTTGTGTCCATGGCCTTGTATGAATAAACTTTATACTTGGAAACAACCTTGTGTTCCTTTTTACACTAATTTGGTTTCCATGATAAAGAGGAACCCAAAATTTGGCCAAACTTTCTAAGACATCTCCTTTTAAGTTGTCTTTCTACTTTCATGGGCATGTGTAACATGTCTTCTAGCTCCATATAATGTTGTAGCTCCATAAAATGTTGTAGCTCCACAGCAGTGGCTATGTCTTTATACAGCCCTTACAAGAAATGTGCCATGGTTGCTTCTCGATCTTTATCGACATTGGCTTGAATCATTGCAATCTCTATCTCCTCGTAGTAGTCCTTAACACTCTTAGAACCTTGAGTAAGACCATTCAACCTTTGATACAAATCCCTATAATATTGATTAGGGATAATCTCCTCCTCATGATAACCTTCATATTATCCCATGTATCTATAGGTCGTTCACGATTTCTTTGATTGCTCAAAGAAATTTGATCCCCCCAAATTATAACATAATCAGTAAACTCCACAACAAAAAGTTTTACCTTTTTCTCCTTGGAGTAACTGTCCTTTCCTAATCCAAGTATACATCAAAATCATTTCTCCCTTAGAAGGGCGGAATCTTCATTTTGATACTACCCAAATTGTGATCAACTCCTCCATCTTGTCTCCTCCCATCTCATCTACCATCCCTCCCATACATATTTCTGTTCAAAATTGATATTGGAGCTAGATCTTCATCATCTCCATTATCACCATCATACTTATCATTAGTAGCATGCCTCTCAAGCCTTCATGTGTTAGGGAGGTTTTATGATTGTCTTACTTGCAAATTAGTTATAGTAACCTCTTGCTTCTCGATCCTATTTTTTATCTCTTCAAACATAGTGAACATTTGCTCAAATTGCTTTTGCATTGCTTGTATTGTGAATGAATGCCCTTATTCCTCATCTCCACTCACACCTTTGTAAGTTATATTGAAAAGCTACAAAAGAATGTTAGAAATATCCTCTTAGCACTCCCTTACATGTTTCTCTCAATTAATGCCATTCGACTCTTGTGTTTACACATTTTATATTTGCCTTTTCTTTATAATGGTGCTTACACAAACTCTTGCCTTTTACCACTCTTAGAATTCCTCTTTTAGTTATTTATAGAATTAAATAAACCAAATTAAGAAAATTAAACTTACAACAATTCAAAATAGATTAGAGTGTAACAAAGGAAACTGAAATAAATTAAAAGGATCAAGAAAAAATAGAAACAGTTCCAAAGAAATAAGAACATAAAAAATTAAGGATAGGAATAAAGAAATTATGTCACAAAGATAAAAGAATAGGGGGCATAAAGAAATAAATTGCAAATATAATTTCTAGTAGAATAAAGATTAACAACTAATTTATGGCTAAGAAATCATTATTAAAGAGGTATAGCTCTTGTAATAGCTAAACCAACTAGTCTCAATGTAACAGCCCAGACCACCCGCTTGCAGATATTGTCCGCTTTAAGCCTCGACCTCTCGGGCCTCGCGCTCTCACGGTTTTGTTTTTCTAGCGTGTAAGCCTCTTTAGGGCATTAAAAGAATTTGACAGGATTAACTCTATACTAGTTAAATGTCATGTCAATATTAACAATAAGACTTCACTTCCATTTGGCAATGGATGTACACTGTTATACATTTCATGTTGTGAGTCTCACCTTTCA
>JAOTAY010019873.1:0-14124 GCA_025629805.1 Erythroxylum baracoense
TTTAGTATGTGTTTAGGTTAGAATTGTGTTAGTTTGTTAATTATTTATGTTTTAAGTGTTTTATGGGTTAGTACAGGTCTTTGATCTTAAATATTATGTTTCTTACCTTGGTGTGTTTGTTAGTATTTTAGGGTTAATATTAAAGATCAAAGGAGTTTTAGAGTCATTCAGGCTGAAACAATAGCCCACGATCATGGAAAATAGTAGCACTAGAGTAGATCCATAATCGTGGCCTACATGCCACGATCGTGACAGAAGCCCAGAGAATGGCCCACGATCGTGGCCTACATCAGGCAGACGTGCAAACACTCAAAACACCCCAAAAAAGCCCTAGGGTTACCTAAAACACAAGAGGATCTTTAAAGAACAACAAAAGAGGCTTAAATGGAGCTTTTGCATAAGCCACCTTGAAAAACCCTAGAGAGAAATTATCGAGAGATAGAGGAAGAGAAGAAGGAAGAGAGAAGAGGAGAAGAAGCTGACTCAAAGTATTTCCTGGATCAGGAGTTTTCCTAATGTTGCTGCCTCCTGTCATCCATTTTGGAATGTATTTCCTATTATTTCAGTTTTACTATTGTATAGAATTGGATTGAATAGTTGATGATAGGATCTAGAATTTTGAAGATGTTCTAAACTTACCTTCGGAATTTTATTCTTGAATTAATAAAAATCTGATAATTTATGTGTTCATTATATGTTGTTGTAATTTGATTCTGCTATTGCATAATTCGACAATAAACTGAGAGGGTGAATCGAATGAAAAATGATTAAATTAGACTAAAAAGAGTTAGCTATTTTAATAGAAACAAGAATTGAATCAGATCGGTAATTTATGCGAAGAGAGATCTTGCGTAGGTTTTTGATAGTTTATTGGAGAGCTTCAGAACCAATTAGTGCTTTAGATAGGTTATGAATTGAGAGATTGCAACCTCAAGAATCTGATTAGGGTTGGGGTTACTAGTTATAACTCGAGAGAGAGTAATCAACCCTAGGATAGTCTAGAACTAACAATCCGATAATTCATAATCAGTTAGGTTAGCATTAAGGATAGGTAAAATCCCCTTTCTCTCAATTGGTAATTTCTTTCGGTTAATTTTTGGGTGTGTTGCAATTGCTTAGTAATTAATATTTTCATGTTTGATTCTTAATTTGATTGATTGAATTGAATTCTCATTTTTAGTTTCGTTACATTTTGAATTTCTGTTATTTGTTCTGGCCTTAGATTTTAAGAATGGATTAGTTGCCTCCTCGTAGGATTGACACCTTTCGTACTACGTAACTGATAAGTGTGAATTGCATCATGTTTTAAGGCTTCATTCAATATGTAATTAATTGTTAATTCAATCATTTAGTATGTGTTTAGGTTAGAATTGTGTTTATTTGTTAATTATTTGTGTTTAAGTGTTTTTATGGGTTAGTACAATTCTTTGAGCTTAATTATTATGTTTTTGAGGTACCTTGATATGTTTATTAGTGTTTCAGGGTCAACATCGAAGAATGGAGAAGTTTCGGAGACACTAGGGCTAAGAAATGACTCACGATCGTGGCACATCATGACAGAAGCACTGGAGTTAGCCTACAGTCGTGGCCTATATGTTACGATAGTGACGAAAGCCCAGGACACGGCCCATGATCATTGCTTGCTTGCCACGATCATGATAGAAGGCTCAGATGTGGCCTACGATCATGGCCTTTAGGGCCTCAATCATTGACTGCGTCGGGGTAGATAAAATCGTAGTGTTTTTGGACATTTTAAACTATGGAAAAAGCGTAGCGTTGCCCAGAACACAAAAGGTATATAAAGAATAAGACAAAGAAGATGGAGAAGCTTTTTCATCAGCCACTTTTGAAAGAAACCATAGAGAGGATTGTTAAGAGATTGAGAAAGAGAAGAAGGAAGAGAGAAGTGGAGAAGAAGCCAACATCGACGTATTTCCAAGATCAGGAGTTTTCCGATGTTACTGCCTCCTGCCTCTATTCAAGATCGTATTTCCCGTTATTTTCCATTTTTATTATTGTACAGAGTTCGGAATATAGTTTGATGATAGGATTTGTGAATATTGAGATGTTCTAAAGTCACCTTTGGGTTTTTATCTTTGATTTAATGAAATTTGATTATTTTTATGTTTATTGGATTTATTGTGATTGATTTCTGTGATTGCATAATTCAGTAATAAATTGAGAGGATGAATCGAATGAAAAATTATTAAATTGGGCTAACGAGAGTTAGGTGATTTAATAAGAACGAGAAATTAATCAAATTAGGAATTGTGTGAAGAGAGATCTCACATAGGTTTCCGTTAGTTTATTGGACAACTTCAGATCTAATTAACGTTTTGGATATGTTGTTAATTGAGAATTTTCCATAATCTGATTAGGGCTTATAATTTAGGGTTAATGGTTATAACTTAAGAGAGAGTAATGTCTAAAACCAATAATCCGTAAGTCATAATTGATTATGTTAGCATTAAAGATAGGTAAAATTCTCCTTTCTCTCAATTGATAGTTCCTTTAGGTTAATTCTTAAGTGTGTTGCAATAGCTAAATTGTTAATATTTTCGTAATTGATTCTTGGATTAAATTGCATGATTGAATTGAACTCTTATTTTAATTTTGTTAATTTTTGAATTTCTGCAAATTATATTGGCCTTAGATTCAGGAGTAGATTATCCCTCCTCGTGGGATCAACACTTTAGGTTCCATGCGAACGACCAGTGCTCTTGCAGATTATTAAGGTTAATCGTTAGAACTTATACACATAAAAAAACCACGATTAAGTTTTTGGCGCCATTTTCGGGGAGGTGATTAGTTTGGTTCTATAGTTTAAGGTGTTTAGTTAGTTTTTCATTTCTTTCTTTTCATTCTTTCTTTCCATTTTTGAAATCATGCTCTTATATGAACACAAGATTCACGAGAATTTTTAGTCGTGCAACTGAACCGTAGATTTAGGCATTACTTGACTAGAACAATCTATTAGAAGAGCTCAACGTGAAGAAGATGAAGAAATTGCGAAAGCAACAATGGCTGAGGAATTTCAGCAAGATTTGGACCACAGAGTAAACCAAGGAAAACAACAACGAACCCATATGGACTTTATGAGAATAGGGTTCAATACGGCTAACCAAGGAGTAGCTAGGCCTAGAGATATCAAAAAGGGACCGACCCGATTTTGGCTCTGGTTGACCGAGCCATGGGTCGGGCTGACCATTACTTCTAAAACGACGTCGCTTTGGAAAATTTTCTTAAAACACCTATGCCACACGGTCAACTTGTGGTTAGGCTGGGCTAAGGACCGATCCATCCTGGCCCCCCCAGCCACAGGCCAGGCCACATGGCCCGGCCTATTGACATCTCTAGTTAGGCTACCCATCCAAGCAGCATCATTTGAAATCAAACTAGCCCTCCTAAACATGCTTCAACAGAACGTGCAGTTTTATGGACTAACGAACGAGGATCATAACGCATATATAGTGAACTTCTTTGAAATTTGTGATACCTCTCGGTACCATCAGATGTTGGAAAATGCAGTTAGAATTAGGCTTTTCCCTTTTACCCTTAGAGATAGAGTAAAGGTTCGGTATCATTCACTTAACCCAGCCAATGTCACAACGTGGGATCAGTTGGTTCGTGCCTTTTTAGACAAGTATTTCCCCCTGAGTAAAAACACTAAGATCATCAAGGAAATTACCAACTTCCAATTAAGTCATGGGGAATCGATCTATAAAGAGTGGGAATGATACAAGGAATTGCAACAGAAATGCCCACACCATAACTTACCCAAGGAATTCTTGTTACAAACGTTCTATAATAGAGTAACCCCACATATGAGAGGCATAATCAACACAACTTCATAAGGATCATTGATGAGAAAGATGATTCATGAAGTGGAAGAGCTAATACAGGAGATGGTGAGTAATAGCTACCTGTGGAGTTGTAGCTATTGATCAAATGACAGAAACGTAAACAAAAATTGATAACTTGACTCGACAGCTCAATAATATGAAGGCTTCGTCCTCATTTTTGGTGAAAGTCATGTAACTCAAGTTTGAACTCTGTGGATAAATGAACCATAATATTGTGGATTGTTTCTTGATGAAGGAAAGCGATCCAGAGCAAGAGAATTATATGGGAGCTTAATATGGACAAGGAGGGCAAACAATCTGTACTCCAGCACTTATAACCCTGAGTGGAAGAATCACTCTAACTTCTCTTAGACAAACAACGCTGGAGGACAGTTCAGACCTCAAGGATAATCAAGCTTCTAATAAGATAAACCAAGATCAATGGAATCCAAGTTGAATATGATTTTAGATAAAATTAGAGGCATGGAGGATGCACATAAGAAGCTTGAAAGAAAATTCGAGCAAGTCACTAAGAACCATGCTTCTTTAATACATAATATGGAGGTCTAAGTAGGTCAACTAGCAGAGGCAATTTCTACTCAGAATATAGGAACCCTTCCAAACACTACCGAGTCTAACCTAAAGGAACGAATCATGGCCATTACTTAAACCCAGGAAACAAAACTTGAACATGCGAAGGAAGACGGAAACAAAGGAGAAGGGCAAGTAATTATGGAATTCCTTCTAAGTGAGCTCAAAATTGAGCCAATCAAGGAACCTTGACCTGAATTTCCATACCCTATTCTAACTCAGCAGAAGTCAATTTTAAGTAGGGAGATAAGGAATTCTAAGGAGGTTGAATCAAACAAGGTTAAGAACATAATAAAACATCTACAAACGAGGTTCACAATAAAAGAATTAGGCAAAAATAAGGTTAAGGTGTACATAGTGGAAGAAAACCCTAATATAGCATAGAAGAAAGAGGACCTAAGGGATTTTTACATTCCTTGCAGTATCAATAGATTCAACATAGATAGGGCATTCGTAGATTTGGGAGTGAGTGTCAATATGATGCTCTATACCTTTAGTTGAAAGTTGGGGTTAGGAGAGTTAGAACCCACAAAGATGCTAGTGAAGATGTCTGACAGAACAGTTCATTGACCGAAGGGAATTATTAAAGATGCGCAATTACAAATTGATAAATTTACCTTCCCTATAGACTTCTATCTATTGGATATTGGTGAAGATGTGGAAACTCTTATGGTCCTTGGAAAACCATTTTTAACTACTGCTTACTCCATAATTGACGTTGATAGGGGTGAACTAACTCTAAGGGTTGGCAAACATCAAATAACCTTCAAAGTATCGAAGAAAGACAATAGCTCTCTTTTATCTACAACTAATATCAAAGAAATCAAACCTCAAAGACAATGGTAAGATATTAACGATCCTAGGAATGCATTCAGAAAGAAATGATCACAAAAAGGAAGGCGAAGGAAGAAGGATTACAAGGAAGGTGGAATCTAGGGCATGGTAGCTCATGTGCAAATTGTAAGATCAATGACTGCATTACCATTGCACCATTCATTTGAACCACCATAAGCAAAAGAAGAACGTCAAGCTACTAACGTTAAAAGGAGCGCTGCAAGGGAGGTAACCTATGGAATGTTATTTTCTTTGATTGTTCTTAGAAAATTTGAATTTTGTAGTTAGGTTATTTCATTTCCAAATAAAATCAAGAAGGCATTGGACTTCAACATGAATTTGATGATTGATTAAGTAAGCAAAGAGAGGTGAAAGGGCCATAAAGAGTGAAGAAATAACTTTGGAAAGTAGAGAAGGAGAAAAGAAAAAATTAATTAAAAATTTGGTGGAAAAATTATAGGCCACAATCGTGGCTTGTGGCAGGGTAAAAATAGGGACACACGAATGTCATTTTCAATTTTTAGCATTTTACCCTCCATTCACCTATATATTCATTTCTATCTTCACTTTTTCACTCACTTTCTTTTTTACTTTATCTCTCTAAGCTTTAAACCTCCAAATACTCTCACTTCTCTCAACTCAAATTTCAAACTTCCAAATTTCTTCCAACTTATACCGACTCATAAGCCAGTATGCCATGCATTAAGCAAACAATAAGGTGCGATCAATCAGCAGAGTGAAACCAAGTCTTGAGATAAGGGAAAAGGAGCAGGGCAGTTGATTATGATGTACCTTTCCCATTCTTCTTAGATGAGAAAGGTACCCGTTTTCATTCTCTTAACAATAAGCAAATTGTGGTTCCAAAGTATTTTCATTTTGAAACTTTAGATAGATTAGAATTGCGAGACAAGGTCAAAAGTTAAGCAAAGAGAATTCAATGGGGACAATTCATTCGATTTGCCAGTTTACGAAGAACTTACCTTAGAATTCTTTACATCCATTCAATTCGAATCCAACAAACCTAAGGAATTGTGGTTTAGGTTATGGGTACAACCTTATGGGTTTGATTATGAGACTTTGTACAAAATTTGTGGTTTCCCTTAGTCATCTATAATGGATCAGTATGAAGATTTCTTTGTCAACCCTTACTGGACTTAACTAACTGGGTTAGAGCATTTCGACGCTAAGAATGCAAAAAACAACATCATCAAGTGCCACGAACACTTATTGATGCACAAATTCATGTGTCAAACTTGTTAGATTCCTATATCAATTGGAGAGGGGAACGAAGTAGGCCTTATAAGGCTATAGAGACCTCTCCCTCATAGATGTGTTTTTCCAAGGGTGGGAAGAGCATAAACATGAGGGCTTGGCTGGGTCAAGGCCCAAAGCGGACAATATCTATGAGCGAGGTGGTCTGGGCTCTTACAAATGGTATCAGAGCTAGTACTCAGATCGGTATGCTAGCAAGGACACTGGGCCTCCAAGGGGGTGGATACAGGCTTATGTGCCAGCAAGGACGCTGGGCCTCCAAGGAGGTGGATCCAGGCATATGGGCCAGTAAGGACACTGGGCCTCCAAGGGGATGGATTGTTAGATTCCCATATCGATTGGAGAGGGGAACGAAGTAGGCCTTATGAGGCTATGGAAACCTCTCCCTCATAGATGCATTTTCCCAAGGGTAGGAAGAGCAGAACCATGAGGGCTTTGCTGGGCTAAGGCCTAAAGTGGACAATATCTATAAGCGGGGTGGTGTGGGCTGTTATAAAACTATTTTTGACAAAACAGAAACCATTAAGTGTTCGATGAAAGAATTTTTCATGTTGTGGTGCATGGATCATAGCATTCCAGTGTGCATAACCACCCACATCTTTAACAGAATTATTACGACTCAAAAGAAGGGGAGCAATAACTTAGGAATGGGTTACTTAGTTTTAGCTATAGCTAATTACCATAGAGTTAAGTGCAACAAATTCATAGTCTACCATCCTGAATTCATGAACCATCATCATTTACGGTGAGCTGAATTTATGAAATCCTATAATATGGAACTTTGGGATATTAGTGCCAAGACACACGTCAAAGGAAGGACTAGTCAAGTGAGTTCAAGTGTTCAACAACAACAAGAAGAGGATTTGACCAGCGAGGAGTTCGAGGAAGAAGAAGAAATAAAAGAATCGGGTTGGAAGAGAGTGCTTGATACAATCTCCATAAACACCAAAGTAATTATAGATATACTCGTAAAGAACTCCAGAAGAATGAAGGAGATGGCATGAACACGAAAACAACAGAGTCGGGACATATGTCATATCCATTGTTATTTCAAGGCCCAGGACGTCCAACTGTCACCCCCAATACCATCCTTGCCTCCATCCCCATGAGGCTTTGTTCTAAGCCCCTTTCTTTCTAAATTTAGTCTTTATTTTATTTTTGTTTCACTTTAATTTATGTTTCGTCATTCCATATATGTTTGTTTGTTCTCTTCTCACATTGAGGACAATGTGTTATTCAAGTGTGGGGATAGTTATGTGTTTTACTTTGAATGTGATTTTGCATATTGTATGATAGTTTGTTAGGTTGCATTTTGTGAATTGTGTGAATCTGTCAATGGCTTAGATGGATTGAAATTGATTTAATTTTGAGCATAGTCTATTAGGTTGTTAAGAATTATTGGCTTGCAAAATTAGTGAATTGGAATCTTTGACTAAATATGCAATTAGGATTTAGTGTTAGTTTGTTACCCTTTAAATTGTCACATTCATTCATAATTTGAAGCTTTCAACTTAAGTAGCTTTGCTAGTATTCTTTTATAGAAACAAGTAGCTAAAGCAACAAGGTAGGTAATTAAAAAAATTGTGTTTGTTAATATTAAATAAATAACTATTATGTTGGCCTTCGGGTTATGAATAGAGATAGTAGCTAGTTGAGAATGTTATTTAGCAGACTAACCAGATCGACACGCATCACAAATTTGTGCCTTTGTGTCAAAAGGCTATAATGACGTACCAACCAAGTAGCTTAAAAAATGACTTAGATGAGTAACCAGATCGACATTCATCACCAGTGTTTGCCTCTGCGTAAAAAGAATAAGTCCATGTTCACAATAAGTAAATAAATAAAAAAAGTTTTCAAATAAAAACCTACTGAACTTGTAATAGATTGACTTTTTATGAAAATGTACTTAGGAGGAGTTACAGAGTTTAAATGACCAGAGAATTATTAACATGTGTGTTTGATTGAAAAGGGTGAATAATTTAACATTTGAGTTTGGATTAATATGTATATTTAGATCAAAGCCCTAAGACGCGGATTTTCCATGTTAATGATTTAAAATGACTCAAATGATTATATTTTAAATTAAATTTATTTCATGAAGTTGAAGCCATTGTCTCATTACTGCATTATGTATTGTGATTTTGTGTGTTTGTTGTTTTGTTTACTTGAGGACAAGCAAACATTTAAGTGTGGGGATGTTGATAAGTATGAATTGCATCATGTTTTAGGGCTTAATTCGATATGTAATTAATTGTTAATTCAATCGTTTAGTATATGTTTAAGTTAGAATTGTGTTTATTTGTTAATTATTTATGTTTAAGTGTTTTTATGGGTTAGTACAAGTCTTTGAGCTTAATTATTATGTTTTTAGGTACCTTGATGTATTTGTTTGTGTTTCAGGGTCAACATCAAAGAACGGAGAAGTTTTAAAGGCATTCGGGCCGAAACATTGGGATACGATTATGGCACAGCAGGTCACGATCGTGATAGAAGCACTGAATTCAGCCCACAATCATGGCCCATATGCCATGATCTTGACAGAAGCCTAGGACATGGCCTACATTCGTAGTCTGCTTGCTACAATAATGAAAAAAGGCTCAGATGTGTCCACAATCGTGGCCTGCATCGGGCAGATGTGCAGGCACTAAAAAATGTCAAGTTTTGAGGGAGTTTTTAGACCTTATAGACCTCGAAAAAACCCTAGGATTGCCCATAACACAAAAGGTATATAAAGAATAAGACAAAGAAGATGGAGAAGAATTTGCATCAACCACTTTTGAGAGAAACCCCTAGCGAGGATTGTTGAGAGATTAAGAAAGAGAAGAAGGAAGAGAGAAGTGGAGAAGAAGCTAACATCGATGTACTTCTCGAATCAGGAGTTTCCTGACGTCGCTGCCTCCCGTTTCCATTCAAGATCATATTTCTTATTATTTTCCATTTTTATTATTGTATAGAGTTGGGAATAGCAGTTTTATGATAGGATATGTGAATGTTGAGACATTCTAAAGTCACCTTCGGGTTTTTATCTTTGATTTAATGAAATTTGATTGTTTTTATGTTTATTGGATTTATTGTGATTGATTTTTGTGATTGCATAATTCAGTAATAAATTGAGAGGGTGAATAGAATGAAAAATTATTAAATTGGGCTAACGAGAGTTAGGTGATTTAATAAGAACGAGAAATTAATCATATTAGGAATTATGTGAAGAGAGATCTCGCATAGGTTTCCAATAGTTTATTAGACAACTTCAGAGCTAATTAGGGTTTTGGATAGGTTGTTAATTGGGACATTGCAATTTTCCATAATCTGATTAGGGTTTATAATTTATGGTTAATGGTTATGACTAGAGAGAGTAATCAACCCTAAGATTGTCTAGAATCAATAATTCGGTAAGTCATAATCGATTAGGTTAGCATTAAAGATAGGTAAAATTTCCCTTTCTCTCAATTGATAGTTCCTTTAGGTTAATTCTTGGGTGTGTTGAAATAACTAAATTGTTACTATGTTTGTAATTGATTCTTAGATTGAATTGCATGATTGAATTGAATTCTTGTTTTAGTTTTGCAATCTTTTGAATATCTACGAATTGTATTGGCCTTAGATTTAGGAGTAGAATATCCCTTCTCGTAGGATCAACACCTTAGGTACTACACGAATGACCCATGCCCTTGTGGATTATCGAGGTTAATCATTAGAAATTACACATAAAAAACTACGATCACTAACAAATCGTGCCTTTACGAATTATCGAGTGTTAATAATTAAAACTTACACACAACTGAACCAATCAAGTTTTTGGCACCGTTACCAGGGAGGCGATTAGTTTAATTCTTGTAGTCTAAGGCTTTTTCACCTTCTTTTAACAAAAAAAACTAGGAATAAAGTAGATTACACATAAACTTGGATATCACCGAACAAAAATAGGGAATCTCAAGAGTTAAATGCTAAGAAGAGATAAAAAGAACAATCATAGAGAATGTATATTATAGGGAGAAAAGGACTCTTTCGGATTTCAATGAGCCTCAATTTAGTTGGGGAAATCATCATCCTTGTATGTACTCGTACACTTCAGGGTGGTAGAACCACCTAGATTTCTATTGGTCCAATAATGCAAGTGCTCACATACAACATCAAGACTTATTTGAATTTTAGCAAGATGAGTCCAATTTATGGGATTCCAAATTGGAAAAAATCATGGATAAGCTAACAAACATGGAAGAGAACCAGAAAATACTGGAAGAGCAATTTAATCAAGTAACGGAAAATCATGCCATTTCTATTCATAACCTGAAGTTTCAAGTAAGACATCTTTCCAGTGAATTTTGTAAGAGAAGTGTGGAAGACTCTTTAAGCAATATGGAATTATATCATCGAGAGCAATATGAGGCTATCACGCTTATAAATGGGGAAGAACAAAAAGAACTAGTGGAAGACCATGGTGAACCTATCTTGTAGAAGACCAAGAGATAAGGAAAGAGGATAAAGAAAATTATAACAACCCTCCCTATTATTCCCTAGATCTTGGTATACCATGCTTGAACATCAAAAAAACTGGGGTAGATATCCATGAAGAGAACCTCATCATTCAGATTAGTGGAGGCCAAGTGACATTCAACACGAATGATGTATTAAAAAATCCAGAGGAGGGCGACTCATTCAAAAAAATTGATGTGCTTGAATCTTTTAATGAATGAGAGGATGAAGAACAATTGACAATGGACATCAAGTTTCAAGAAGATGTGGAAGTCTTTACTCAAGAAGCTAAAGAAGAAGAGGAGATGAGGACGAAGAGGAAGATCCAAGAAAAGAATAACTCACCCTCTTAACGAGCAAACTACAGGATTTCATGGAAGATTAAGAGAGTTTTGTTATTCCATGTTTTATTAACAGTTTGCTCGAAAAAAGGACATTATTGAGCTTAGTTGGTTTTCATAATGTTATAAATATTGCCCTTTTGATTATTTTACAATTTGTAGCTTACTTATAGGCTACAAAACTGATGTTGAATGAAAAAAATGGAAGCAAGCTAGTCATAATTGTTCCCGACTGAGTTTCTAATGATAGAGCATTGAGCTACCAACGTTAAAAAAAGTGTTGCATGGGAGGCAACCTATGGATTGTTAATTCATATTATTTCCTTTGAACATTAGATAGTTTAAATTCTGTAGTTAGGTTATTTCATTTCCAGATAAAGTCAGGAAGGTATAGGACTTCTACATAAGTTAGATGATTTAGGAAGTTAGTAAAAAAGAGGTGAAAGAGCTATAAAGAGTTAGGAAGTGATCTCAAGAATGTGTAGAAGAAAAAAGAAGGAAAAAAAATCAGAAATTGGTTAAAATATTACAGACCATGATCGTGGCCTAGCAAATTTTTACCATTTTACCCTTCCATCACCTATATATTCACTCCATACTTCATTTTTTAACTCACTTTTATTTTAACTTTATCTCTCTAAGTTTAAAACGTCTAAACACTCTCACTTTTCTCTAACCAACTTCTAAATTTCCACTTTATTCCAACTTCCACCTACTTGCAATCTAGTATGTTGTGCATCAAGTAGTCAGCGAAGTGTAACCAATCATCAGGATGAAATCAAGTGTCGGGCCGAGGGAGAAGAAACAGGGTGGTAGATTTTGCAGCACTCTTCCCAATCTACACAGAGGAGGAAAGTATTTGTTTCCAATTCTTTCATATTAAACAAATAGTAATCTTGAAATATTTTGATATGGATACGCTTGATAGGCTAGAATTAAGAGATAGGGTAGAGAATCTAACAGAAAGAATTCAGTGGACCAAGTTTATACACTTCCAATATCTTGTCTACTCAGAGCTCACTCTCGAATTCTTCACTTCCCTTTATTTTGAACCTAGTAACCCTAAAGAAATATGGTTTAGTTTGCAGGGACGAACTTATAAGCTAAACATTGAAATCATGTGTGATATATGTAGGTTCTCCGAATCTTCCATTACCAATCAGCACGTTGATTTTCATACTTCTCGTTATTGGAATAAGTTCACTAGGTTAGAGCGATTTGATGCTAAGAATGCCCACAACAATATTATACGAACCCATAAGAATTTGTTATTGCATAAATTTATGTGTCAACTAGTTTTGACAAATCAGAAACCAATAAGTGCTAAAAAAAGGAACTTTTTCTGCTGTGATGCATGGATCATAACATCCTAGTGTGCGTGGTGCTGAATGCTATTGTTGTGATTCTACGTAAGAGGAGCAATAATTTGGGTATGGGGTACTTGGTTTTTGCCATTGCTAAGTACTATAGTGTTTGATTGTAGTGGCCTAACCGTCTACCTCCCTAATTTTCTAAATTACCATCATTTGTGGCGTGCTAAAATCGTAAAGTCCCATAACATGGAACTCCGTGACATTAGCCAAAAGACTCACATGAAGATTAGGGCTAGTCAGGCGAGTTCTGGCAGAGCACTACCTTAGCAGGTAGAAGAGGACTTGACTAGCAAGGAGTTCGAAGAGGAAGAAGACATAGAAGAACCTGGTTAGAAGAAAGTGATTGATGCGACCTCTGCCAACACTAAGGTAATTATAGATACACTTGCGAAGAACTCTAGAAGGATGAAGGAGATGGCCTATGCACAATATAGTCAGAGTCAGGATATACGTCATATTTATCGATACTTTGAGGCTCAAGGCATCCAATTTCTACCTCCGACACCATCCCCGCCTCCATCACCATGAAACTTTATTTCTAACCTTTTTCTTTTAAAATTAATATTTATTTTTTGTTTATTTTATTTTATTTTTCTTTATTCCATGTGTGTTTGTTTGTCTCCTTCTCACGTTGAGGACAATGTGTTGTTCAAGAGTGGGGAGGGTTATGTGTTTTTTTTAGTGTGAATTTTACATATTATACGATGTTTTGTTAGGTTGCATATTGTGAATTTTGTGAATATGTCGATGACTTAGATGGATTGAAATCGATTTAATTTCAAATATAATCTATTAGGTTGTGAAGAGTCATTAGCTCGCTAAATTAGTGTTAGTAATCTGGGTTCTTTAACTAAAATGTACAAGTTAATTAGTATTTAGTGTTAGTTTATGTTGGACCCCGTTTCTAGAGCCCAACATCAGACTTGGGATCGTGGAGCTTGAGCGTGGAGGAGGGCTTAGAATTTGGAAATTTAAAAGAAAACTCCTTCGGAAGCAAAGGCGGGCTTCGTTGTGGCGAACTGTGGGTTTCTCCGCAGCAAATATATTGGAAAATCCCTTGGAACCTTCGGGAATTTTACGCCGTGACAAACATATTGAACCTCGCCGGGGTAAGCCCGAAATTTTATCTTCGCCTCGTCGAACATATGAGAGTAAACCTCACTGACCTTTCGGGTGAATTACGCCTTCACCGCGGCGAAACCTTTATGACAGAACCCTCAACCCAAACGTCCTATCTTACTACACGTAAACATAAAATCTTTCAACCACTTTCATTTGTACAACCCAAAATCATAAAATTGATAAGAGCCTAACTACAAACAAACTCTCAAAATCTTAATCTCATTTCCAAAATCGAATACTTTGTAAAAACATAAGGAGAATCATATACAA
>JAOTAY010019874.1:0-14117 GCA_025629805.1 Erythroxylum baracoense
ATAAAGCGAACTGTGATATTTAAGTGTGAGTGGTTTGATCCAACTCCAAATGTCGGTACAAAGGTGCATAATCGATACAATCTTGTTGAAATCAACAAGCGAAGAAGATTTCAAAAATTTGAACCTTTTGTGTTAGCAATGCATTTGATTCAAGTGAATTATGTTGCTTTTCCTAGCTTACGACAAGATAAGTCAGATTGGTTGGCTGTTTCCAAAGTTAAAGCAAGAGTTGTTTTTAAATCACGTGAAACAGGAGAACAGAGAGTTGAAAGTGATACGTTTCAGAAAGAGACTTATAAAATAAAGGCATTTTTCATATATGAGGATAATGATCCTTTGAATGATCCATGTAATGAATATGTTGAAATTTTATCTAGAGAGGATGAAGAGGGTCAGAGATTTGAAGAAGAGCCAGATTTTGATTCGAATTCTTCAGAGCAAGAAGATGGTTTTTCTTTACAATTAAGTGATGATAGCGATTAATTTGTGTTTGTAATTGAATATTGTATGAAAAACAAATCTTCAATATATTGTATAAATTATTGAAATGAAAATGTATTATTTCTATAAACTTCAATCAAATTTTGATTTTAGGTTGAAATGTGGCACCAAAGAGAAGACAAGATACTGGCAGACCTCCATTTAGACCACGAATCGGAGGTTTATACTGTAGAGGTGAAGGATCTCGTGCTGCAGCACCTATTGATGATTAACCTCCACCCCCTCCACCTACTACACTAGCAGATGAGGCTACACCATCTACCACTCCTTCATCATTTAGTCCCCCTATATCAATAAAGATATCAAGGGTAAATAATGCGGATGAACGAAACGGCTGCCAGCTTGGAATTGAGGGACCCGATGGAAGAAAATACATCACAGTAGTCAATAATATGTAAGTGAAAATACATTTACCATTATATGTTATAATTAAGTTATAGGTTACAATTTTAAAAATGGTATAAATTTATTTGTTTTTATATTATAGGTTTGTTCCATCTGGACCCTGTTCGAGGAATATGACATCAAAATTTAAGGAGAAGATTGATCCTGAGGGCTATTGTTGGAAGAATATCTCTCAGGCTACAAAAGAATTTTACTATTATGAGTTTGAGGTATGATAGAATTAATTATTTCGTTTTTTAATATTAATTTTTAACATTAATTTGATAATTATTATGACATCAACAATATTTATCAAATAAGTTTCCTTTTGTTATAGAAAGAATTTTTTTGGAATCCTCAATTGGACGAGATCGTATATCCAGTATGGGAGTCGGGAGCGTATACACGATATCGTGATTTCGTTAGTGCGATACGCAGGACGGCTGTACGTCCGCCTTTTATTTCTGAAGACATTTGGAGTCGTTGGCTGACGTATTGGACATCACCTGCAGCGATGTCAATTTTATAGCGTAATTCAGCCAACAGACATGGAGAACCCGAAGGAGAGAGTCTTCCCGCACATACGGGAGGATTTATTACCCACCAAGAGCATGCACAAAGACTTGTAAGTACTTACAATTAACAGTTATTTTCTCATCTCTTTTCTTTGTTGTATTTTAGTTGAATTTGCTTTATAAAATCTATTTTAGTTATAATTAACATTTTATTCTTATGCAGGAAAAGTCTTTGGACGTGACACCTACATCCCGTCAACTGTTTCTGCACACTCATACTAAGAAGCATGACGGGGTGACATTCGTCAACCAACGTTATAGAGAAGTAAATGTACGTGAAATTTATGATTTAACATTAATAATATGCTTCATAATTATCACTTACTAATATGTAAGCATTGCTTTCTGATAGGACCAAATACAGCAAACTATTGAGCGGCAGTCTCAGCAATCTGAAAATGTTGATGAAGCTGGCACTTACTAGGAAGCAGTTGGTGGTAGGGATCATCGTGGGAGGATATTTGGACTCGGTTCACTTGCGAATACTTGTTATTCGCAATCCTTCACATCTAGTACAGCAGCATCTGCTAGGCGGTCCAACAACAATAAAGTGGAGGCGCTTGAGATCACAGTGCAGACATTGTTGAAACAGATGCAGCAGATGCAACAGATGATAGCAACGCAACAACAGTCGTTGGACGTGTACGCTCAGCTCCGCCAGGAGATGGATGAATTGAAGGGTAAGAGTAGCAGGTCACCGCACCAACTAGACAATCCACCAGCTCCAGATCAGTAGTATAGTATTGGTCATTTAGTTTGTATTACAGATATTATTATTTACAATGTAACGTTTTTATTATCAATTAAGATATTTTAATTTTTAATCATTAATCAAAATTTCTATTTAATTATTTCTATCAAATTAAATATATATTACAAATATTTACTTATTAAAATTTTCCGACGGTTATAATTTAAATATAATGAAAAAATATATTTTAAAAAATTAAATCAAATAATTTACTGACGAAAAAACCCATAATTTTTGTCGATAATGGCCAACACAACACCGACGGAAACCACTATACCATCGGTAAATTTACCGACAGAATTAAAACATTCTGATGCTAAATTTACATACAGTTTAGGAACTTACCATCGGTAAATTTAACATTGGAAAATTATAGCCCTTCGGTAACTTACAAAAGGAAAAAGTGTGACGGTCGGCAACTTTTTCGTTGAAATTACCGACGGTAATTTTGTTACGTCGGTAAACTTACCGACTAAAAATTTCTTTACCGTCGGTAAGATTAGGTATGGTCGAATCTACGATGTTTTTGTCTGTCGGTAAATTCCGTCAGTAATGTTTAATACCAGTGGAATATTTATCTATTCCGTCAGTATTTTCTGTCGCTCAATATTTTCTTATAGTGATTCCAGCAACATATTATTACACATCAACAATCATATCACATAGAATAGTTCTAATCACCACATCACATTATCAATGATATCCGGATGCATTGCAATATTTTGATTCAATTAGAAAATATCCTATATGCAAAAATGCAAATGCATATGTGCTTTATTTCTTTTTTCTTTTTATTGTGATCAAATATGTCAATTCATGCCCCGAGTTTCAAACAATTTTATGTTGGCCAGCTTAACGAGCATTATAGTCTTGATCACATTACGAGCATTAAGCCCTGATATCAAATTACGATCATTAAGCCCTGATTTCACATTACGAGCCTTAGGCTCTGATTAGGAGCATTTTTCCTTGAATATCTATGTGTTGTCATTTTGATCACAGCTCCTATTAACTCATCATGAATGTCAAATGCAATGATATGAATCATCTCACGCATTATTTGCTTTCATCAGTGTAACTGATTATCTAGAATTCATATTCAATTTGAATCAAATAAGCATTTTAGGGATAATCACATAATTAGTAATTGACATTCAATTTGAAAACACCTCCATATACAGTCCCTAGTCTCAAACTCTTCGAATCAACAATTTCCGAAATTATAACAATTATATAAGTAACAATTCAATAACCAAAATTTAACCAAAAACAAATCAATCATAGTGAGAAACATCTAGGTTAACTCATAGAACACTCCAACAAGCTATTGCCTCAACGTCTTGACAATATTTGGGTATTGACAATCACTCTGAGAGCCTATTAGACATTCATATGAACATTGGTCACTGATAACGAATAACAAGAATATGTATGTAGTCCTTAAGTGCAATGTTTATGTCCTTTTCTTCTTAATGTTCCTTTATGAACAAATTGTCTTCTTTTAATCATAACTCTCTGTAAGAAAATCCAAATACCATGATTCTTGTGCTTCCTGAAACTATACTTCCATTAGTCTCAATATATCCAAAATTACATGAACAACATCTCCCTTTAGAATACAATCCCCATCCCAATTATGTCCTATTTTCTGGTAAGAAACAAGCTGGCAACCAATGCTCAAATAACAATAAATCATTATCAAGACATCTTCTATCCAATAAGTTTCAAAGAACCATTAATAAGACATCAACAATCATTTTTCATGTTTTATAATTTGACTAATTTGGGTTCTAAAGCCTTAAAAAATCAGGAAATAATACAAGGTTCCTACACCGCAGGTAGTATTAGGGAAACAAGTATAACTCAAGTTGTAGTCACTATTTTATCAAGCCACTTTCACAAAGGTAAAGCTAAGATCTATATCTAAAACTTTTTTTGTTTGAGTTTATTCAAATTCATGCTCTAAAGATATGTAAAATAGATCAAAAGAGGAAGATGAAATTGAAACCAGAATTTCGACTTACCTTGGTAACTTCTTTCCCTCTCCTCTTCTTTTCCCTTTTTTCTTTCTTTCTCTCTCTTATTTTTTGTTTTTCTCCCTCTTCTCATCTCATGGCAGACCTTCACTCTCCCTTATGTTGCCTTTTACATCTATTTTATCTAGAAAGTCAAACTAATCTATTTGTCACCATTTCACTGTTTCATGTGTCACCATTCTATTGATCTATATGTTATCCTTCTATTGGTCCATATGTTACTATCCTATTGGTCAATGTGTTACTACTTTAGGCTCCACATATCACTCATTTAAGCCTCCATATGTTACTACTTGTAAGGCTACACATGTCACCAATTGTAAGGCTATATATGTCACCGTTTGTAAAGCTACACATGTCACCATTCTAAAGCTCTACCTGTCACAAGTCTAAAGTATCATTTGTCATGAATTTAAAGGGCCACTTTTCATAAATATAAAGTTTAGCTTGTCATAAATATAGAGTGCCACTTACCTCCAATTTTACCAGTTAGTAATTTTACTAAGCCAATTTACAGATTGACTTGTCAAACTTCCAAATTTTAACAATTAACTCCAAATCACTAACTTAAATCTATCAATTTCTAATTTAATTCTAATTTATCAAAATCATATCCAAGCATCCTGGAATATGTCAATTGATTAATACAATATGCATGTGCTTAATCTTCTAAACCTCTAACGCGTAACAATTTAGGAGACAAGATATTATATATAACCTTATAATTTTTGCAAATACATTGACTTACACATAATAGATTTTGAGCAAAGACTGGTACATAGAAAATATCATGGATTTATTTTTGGTTATCATCTTGGGATTTAACAACAACAGTGCCTTTTCCTTTAATAAAGTGTATATCTCCATCAACAAGTGTAACATGGGCTTCCACACTTGTATCTAATTGCACAAAGTAATTTTTGCTTTTTTTTCATGCAGTTTGAACAACCACTATCAATGTACTTCCCTCGATTCTCATGATCATACTGTATAATCAAAAGATTCATTATTTATTAGGAAATTTACTTCTTCCTTTTATTAGTACCAATAATATTTTTCGTAATCACGATGTATTTTCATATTTTGCATTTGTGTCCACAATCGTTTGTTTCATAATTATTTTCACACAATTTATAATATAAGCTTGATGTATGATTGCTCTCTTACTTTCCTCTTTCCCTACCATCGTTACTAAGTGTTCCTCTTCTTTGATAATTTTTACTGTGCCTATTTTTCTTATATCCATCATTTTTGGAGATATTTATTTTTGTTTAGAATGCTTGCTCTGATGGTTGCCCAAATCTTTTTATTCTAACTTCATGAGCTTCTAGAGAGCCCACTAATTCTACTAGAGAGAGTTTTGATAAATCTTTTGATTCTTTTATGGCAGCTTTAGAAAGTCAGTGGTGACTTACAAAACATTTTAGATATTTTGCCCAGTATTTATTTCACTTCCTAACTTTTGTTATTTTGGACTTTGAATTTATATAAAATATTTCTTTATAATTAATTACACATACTTTACTAGATGGATTTTGTTTTTACTTTATACATTATAAATGAAAGTTTTGAATATTGATTTGAATGAAATGCTTATAATTTTCCCACAAAAGCCTTAATTATGAGGTTTTTATCATACGAGCTTATATTATCATTATATCATGTTATATATTCCTTTACTATGTAAGATGGAGGAGGGGTGGATATTAAGAAGAGTTGATGAATTTAAATTATTATTTGCTTTAGAATAAGCAAATGCCTAAGCATGAGAAAGTTGAGAAGTGATGATTTGCTTATATATTTAGGCTCATATGTTTTAAAAACAACCTAAGAAACTCCTTTGGAGTGAATTTTCATCAATCTAGAGTGAAGTTTTTGAAGATTAAAGGAATTTCATCATATATTATCCTTGATTTTCTATTTTCTCTTTAACTTTGATGTTATGTTAGACATGATTAGGAACTACATATTTTTTGGTATCTGGATTAGATGAATCTCTGGATTGACCTTGTAATAATTTTTTTGTTTTGTTTTATTAATTAGTTTTATTAAGATTCAATTATATGTGCTTTATTATTTTTAAATTAATATTGTCAACATGTTGATTCGTGTTCAATTTTATACAGTTGAGATTGAAAAATCCTTTGTATAAATAGATATAACATAATTGAAAGGAGTTACATGCAAAACTAGAGATAGGTCAATATAAATCTTCTAGGTTAGCTCAACCTTAATAGTTGAATTCATAAATCAATTAAAATCAATTAATGCAATTTTATGAGCTTTAATTAGAAAGAGAGTTCAATGAATCAACTTAAGATTAAGTATCAATAGGCTTGAGAAAGATATTAGTATAATTGAGAAATTTTCATGGTCCAATAAACTTTAAACTAAATTGATTGGTGAAGTCATGACTACATGAGCAGTCCTAGGGGGATTTGAATTATAGATATTGTTATTTTATTGATTGATTCTTAGTGCAACTGTAATTCTAGTTTATAAACTATGTTAATTTATTTTAGTTTATTATTTTAATTTTAATTTTTATGAATTACGATCCCCAATATTTGTCAGTTAGATAATAAAAAGAAGGATTATTACTAGCATTGGTAGTCCTAATAGGAACAATCCATATTTGCTATTGTCACTTGTGGTAAAAAAAACATAAAACAATTTCAATCAAATATTATAGATAAAATCATCTAAGAATGAATAATTTAGTATATAAAACTCTTTGTCAAAATTATTATTACAATTTCCTGTAAATGACAGCAAATAAACGAATCAGCTTGGAAGTCCACAATGATCTAGGTATAGGATATTTCACCTTAAGATTTATATTCTACCGGTATGTTTCAATTACTATTTTTGAGTTACATAGTTGCATATCTAATAAACTTAAAAAGCTTCCTTTGAAGAAACTAAAATTCCATTTCTTATCTATTGCTAATGTAACAATGTCATGTGCAATGCACATAATTGAGCTTATTGATTAGTCATCTAGCCATGGACGCTGGTTTAATTAATTTAAATCATCTGTTGTTGACATAATAGTAACAAGATAAGAAGCATCTCATTTTTGTTTTTGTCAAGTTATCAATTCTTGAAACCTATCTAATGTAGCCTATCTAGAATTTTATAAACAAGTATTGATAATTATTTTATCAAAGGATAAAGAAGATTGTACTAATTAATGAATATTATAGTGGCAAATTCCTTGACAACTTAAATATGTAATCGCAAAAACAACAAAACAATAGTTTTTTTATTCAAGTAGACGACTTTTCTGCATCAATTTTTATCCATTATCTCTTAAATTGCCATCAAAAGACTATGTCCTAACTAGGATTGGCTTTTAGAGTCATTTTTCTTGGGTGGCAGGAAAATAAAGATGGAACATGAAATGAGAATCCCTCAAGTTGGAGGAAGTTTTACGTAACCTAATTATATTACAGTTTTAATGTAAAAAGAA
The DNA here is from genome assembly GCA_025629805.1 of Erythroxylum baracoense. Lineage (NCBI taxonomy): Eukaryota > Viridiplantae > Streptophyta > Magnoliopsida > Malpighiales > Erythroxylaceae > Erythroxylum > Erythroxylum baracoense. The sequence goes on from JAOTAY010019874.1 coordinate 7,720, forward strand.
ATGAGGAGAAAAAGATAATTTAGGTGAAAAAATTATAATCAACATTGATAACCAGATGATGGAATTGTCAAAGTGGTGAGATGAAACCCACCTAAAAGTCCATCATCATTCTTGGGAAATTTAAGTAATTGCCTATCTTGGGCAACTGATTAATAGGTCTATAAACAAGAAATTGAAGATACTAAATGAGCTCAGCACCACATAAAATTTCTTCAAAGGACCGTATTGTTTATAACGTTGACATAACTTATAGGGAGATTCAATTGCCTGACAATTTTGATGCGAAGGCCAAATGTTTAATTTGCATGCCTAAAAGTAAATCTTCTTAAGTTAATTTATTGCAAGTATTTTTACTTTTTAGCATGCTAAGTATATCAGAGAAGAAATCTTTGCAAATAACATAAAATTATAATGTACAGAATGATTATAAAGCAAAATATACATTGCTCCTAATATTTAACTACTCGTATAGAGGTTGCATGGATTTTAGGTTCCACATTCAGATTAACAAAAGATTACAATACGTTGGTCAACTATGGTTGTCCGAGAGAACCTCCACTCATCTCATATAGTTTCTGCTTTAAACATGCATGTATGTATGTATGTGTTCCTATCACACTGTCTTAATAGTGAAATGGCAACCACAACTTGTTTACTTTTTTGGTATTGTGTTCGACTATAGGAGACTGAAAACTTCCAAGTCTTCGTTACCTTCTTAATTAACTATTGTTACCATTAGGATATAGATTATAATATCTTAATTATTTAATTTTAGACATTATTTGATAATTAGAATTAGTTGAGTTTTTGTGGGACTCTTCTAAAACAAGTTTGAGTTTCAAATTTTGATCAAGATGGGATGTAATAATGGTTATTTTTTGAAAAGTTAACTTGATTATGGTAGCAAGACTGTGGCTGGGATCCATATGTGATATGGGCTGAATGGTGTCATTTTTGGATGACTTGGCAGCTGAGATTCCTAAAGTGATTTTCAATTATCTCTGTCAACTGATTGTGTTTAGCTACAACTCTATCTGTTGCAAACTTTTGTATGCTGAACCACGTGACTTGTGCAGATTTTAAGCTATGTTATTTTTTTGGTAACTGTCGTTGCTTATTAGATGAGAGAGCAATTATTTTTCTATTGGGGTTTCACGCAACCTAGGCTGATGTGTGTGTGCTTCACTTTCCTTTTGTTATGTTATTGTTAATGTTGCATATTCTCCATCTTTGCATGACAAAAGTGGGCTAAAACGTTGTTGATTTTGTGTGATTCTTAGAGCTGTGTTTTCTTTTGCTTTGAACGTCTATTGAGGTGGGCTGTGGAGCAGGTTGAAACCGTTGATTTTTGCAGCTGGGTTCTGTTGATGTGTGCATGAATCTTTGGTGGTTGTCTTATTGTTCAGTGATAGTTTAATGGCCGTTGATTATGAGTTGTGATGTAAGAAAATTCCAGAAGTTCCAACTGCTATTCTTGGTCGATAGTATGATGTTTGTTGAGTGGATTGAGTATGTTCTCGTGGTTGTTAATAGTGGTGTTGGTATGCAAAAATTTTCAGTAATCTTCGTGAATTTTGCAACTTTGATGTTTACAACATTTTGGTGAAGAAACTTTTATGTTTTTTGGTGAACAACTTTCAGATTTATCTTTAAAAAAGATGGAATTATTAGGGAAGTTGTTTGTTTCTTGTTTCAAGTGTTTTTATTTACGTTTTATTGTTTAACCACTTGAGTTGTTTATTTTGTATCATTATCATTAAATATTGTTAAGAAAATCATCTGTTGAGGTTTGTACGAGGCGATTGTAGTATTAGGTATGATTTACTTTCACAGGCAATGAGAACGAGAGATAGTGTCAAGGATTGGTTGAGTCAGCTCTGTAATGCATTGAGTAAAACTATTATTGTATCACAGGTGAAAGTAATTGAGCTGGGCTAGCCCCACAGACATAGGCAAGATAAGTTGAACTATGATAATACATTTTGTGTGTTGATTTGTTTATTTTGCATTTATTTTTCTATTTTCGTTAGTGTTAGAAACAACCGTGCCTAAATTAAAAAATTTTTAAACTAAACCCCTTCGAAAATTTTACAATTGGCATCAGAGTGGGTCACTGAATTAGAACTTGGCACGTCAAGTTAGTGCAGATTCGTGTTTCGCAATTATGGATATAAGAGAAGGGGCATCAATCATCAGACCACCATTATTAGATGGTTTAAATTATTCTACATGGAATCACGGATGAGAGTATTCATTCAGGCACAAGGAACAAAAGCATGGAACTGTGTTTTAAATGGTTGAAAACATCCAGTAACGACCAATGAAAAAGGAAAAGCAGGCTTAACGATGCATCTGAGTGGACAAGGGTTGAAGAAGAGAGAGCACTAAGGAATTCTTAAGCCCTACACGCCATCTTCAGTGCAGTTGATGAAGGTCTCTTTGCTATGATGTCAGCCTGTGAATCGGTGAAAAAAAAGCATGGGATACTTTGCAAGCCATACATGAGGGGTCGAAATTTGTGATAACCTCAAAACTTTAGATGTTGGCCGTGAGATTTGAAGAGCTGAAGATGGATAAGAGTTAAACCATTGGAGACTTCAATGAGAGACTGCGTGACCTAGCAAACCAAGCACATCAACTTAAGAAGAAGTGCTCTAACTTGAAACTAGTTAAGAAGACATTAAGATCATTGCCTCTGAGGTTCATATTGAAAATTGTAGCAATCGAGGAAGCTCATGATATTAATGAATTGTCATTAAATAAGGTAATTAAAATTCTTACCAATTTTGAGATGAATTTATTAGGGGGTAACCCGGAGAGGAATAAAGGATTGGCATTGCAAGTTGAGATTGGTAAAGTCGTGAATGATTTTGAAGATCAATTCGATGAGAATGAGGATATGAAGTTATTGACAATAAATTTTAGCAAGTGGTTAAAAAAGTGAAGAAAGATAGATCCAATTTTAGGCAAAATAATGAGAGTTCATCAAATAGTAATTTCAATCAACAAGATAAAACTCAAAAGGTGAAAGAAAAGTGAAGAAAATTTAATGTCATAAATTTCAAGGCTTTGGACATGCACCAGTGGAATGCACTAACACTTTGAAGAATAGAGAAGGGAAGTCCCATACAAGCACTTGGAGTGTGAATGAATCTAGAAGTGAGTATGGTAGTGAAGAAGAATTTATGAGTAGTCCTGCGTTGGTTGCCCTAAAAAAGTCCAGTTGCTTGCTTAACAGAAACCAAGAAGGAAGAAACTGTTGATAAAAACGTGGATAAATAAAATTTTTTTAGGAAAAACAAAAATGAATCAGCTCAAAATCTAACCTCATATTATGACAGTGATGACAGTGGTTCAAATGACAAAAAGGAGAATATCTATGAGGCCTATAAATTAATGTATGCAAAATGAGTGCAAACATGCAAGAAAAATGAAAAGCTAAAGAAGGAAAACCTCTCAATGAAGAACATCATTCATAATCTAGAGAAGAAGTTGTTGTCTACATTAGATGAGCTTAATGAAACAAAATTGAAGTTATTCAGTACAAAAAAAGGAACAAGAATGCTAAATGGAGGTACAGAAAAATTAGAATAATTGTTGGAAATTGGTAAGATTAAAGGAGATCTCTAAGGCATTGGCTATCAAGGTGAATGTTCTAAGTCTAATGATAAGAAAAGTGGTGCAATTAGATCTGTATAAGGAGAAATCTCAATGGATAATCAAAATTTTATACCTACATGTCACTTTTGTGGGGTTATCGGGCACATAATGCTGAAATGCTACAAGTTACTACAAATGATATTTCAATGGGCAAAATAGAAAATCTAGATATTCTTCATTAAATTTTCAGCAACAACCTATGTTACCTAAACATACTTGGGTTAGAAAAAATCAGCCTCATATATCAGAACAGATACGCAAGGGAGTTAATACTAGAAACAATCCAGATCCACAGTTAGTTATTACTGGAAAAGAAACGAACCAGATATCTGATGATAGAGATGATGTGACGAGCAATAACTCCAGTTTTGAATTTGTTCGAGGGGAATAGGAACTACGTGCTTTACATTTTTTAAGTATATTTTGATGTTTTTTTAAAAAAAGGAGGTTCAAAGGAGTTAACATCTAAGCTTTTTGAGTTTTTATGAGTTTTATAAGGTTCAAGTGATTGGTGTGTGTTTGGATTTTTCCTCACTTGTTCAATAGTATATTTGATGTGAGAATAAGGCTCTGATTTTACTTCTGAATGTTGATTTATAGTGTTACGTCAAGAATATATTGATGCTTGATCGGAGATCTGTAGGAAGATTCATATTTTCTATGATTTGAGTTTCTTAAGTTTATCTTGATTTCTCTTTATATAGTGGGCTATATGAATTTAGGCAATTTGCGTTCATATGGTTTATGTGAGGAAGAGATTGATTAAGTTTGATTATGATTTGTTGAATGCATTTTTGGGATTTCTGAATTTAATTAGTCATATGCTAATGGCTTTGATGTAAGTAATGATATGTTGGCTAATGCTTTGACTGGTGGTAAATTGTCATCTTGGCACATTTGTGATTATTATACTGCACCTACTGTTGATTTTTATGCTTCTTTATTCATTGAGATTGATCGCATTGAAGTCATTCTTCGTTTTGGCATTGTTTTGTCCCAAGGAGAAATATATGATTGTTTTTTATGATTGTTCAATTTAGGGCAAGATGTTACTATTAGTCTTACTTTTTGGCATCTTTTGTCCCAAGGGGGAGAATGGATGATTATTGTTTATTTGGATATTTGTATCTTCGAATGATTGCTTATGTTTGGATCTTATTGACTGATTAAGGCTAGTTCTTTTGTGAGTTCTCATGTGGTTTGTGACTTCGATATTATATGTCCAATTATCTCCTTTAAGAGGATTTTGATATGTGTGACAAATAACGGCAAAGAGGGGGAGATTATTCTCCATCTTTAGACGACAACTGTGGGACTAAAAGTTATTGATTTTGCACGATTCTTAGAGCCGCATTTTCTTATGTTTTAATCGTCTATTGAGGTGGGCTGCGGAGGGGGTTGAAAGCTTTGATTTTTGTAGTTGGGTTTTGCTGATGTGTACGTGAATCTTTGGTAGATGTCTTATTGTTCATGGTGTTAGTTTTGCGGTTGCTTGTCATATTTTCTAAGATTGGGCCCAAATAAAATGAGCACATACAAGCTCAATTGAGATTCCATCCTAAAACTAAGTGGTGATAGGAGGAGTAGCTCACAAGGCTTATATGCATACTCAAGGCCAATATTCTTTTAAGACAAACTCCCATTTTATATTACAACACTGCTGATTGTGAGTTGTGGTGTGAAAATTTCAGAAGTTGTAGTTGCTATTCTCGGTTGATGGTATGATGTTTATTGAGTGGAATAGGTGTTAATTGTATGATTCTGGTGGCTGTTGATAATGGTGTTGGCATGCAAAATATTCCAGCAACCGTTGTGAATTTTGCAATTCTAATGTTTACAACGTTTCAATGAAGAAACGTTTTATGTTTCTTGGTGAACAACTTTCTGATCTCCCTTTGAAGAAGCTGAAATTATTAGGGAAGTTGTTCGTTTATTCTTTGAAGCGCTTTTATTTGCGTTTTTTATTGTTTAATCACGTGAGCTATTTATTTCGTATCATTATCATTAAACATTATTGAGAAAATCTTTTGTTGAGGTTAATACGAGACTGTCGTACTATTGGATATGATTTACTTTCATAGGTAATGAGGACGAGGGATAGTGTCAAGGGTTAGGTGAGTCGACTCTGTAATGCCTTGAGTAAAACTATTGCTACATCACAGGTGAAAGTAATTAAGCTAAGTGAAGGCCCTGTAGACATGATAAGATGTGTCAAAGTGCATTAACAATGTCGCGTGTTGATTTGTTTATTTTGCATTTATTTTTTCTGTTTTCATTTGTCCTAGAAACAATCGCGCCCGAATCAAAAATTTTGCCAAACTATACCGCTTCAAAAATTTGCAGTTACACCACCCACTCTTGATTGAAATTGCTGGAGGGTACTAATAAAGGAAATTAATTAAGGACCAGACGCATGTTCTCTTTTCCTTGACAAAAGTAGTTTTTGGCCTGTCGTTGATTTTTTATTGTAGTTATCGTAGAGATTGTGGTGTTTTGACTAACGCGGCAAATAGTCACTGCTCATGGGAAAGGACTATAGACGGACCTATCAAGGTACAAGCTGTCATAAGTAATGTTCCTCAGACGGTGAAAGAACATGTAGTTGTCGTCACCAGTAGTCCAGTCCAAAGTATTTCCCAGCGTCACTTGATAAATTGTGCTAAAGTTGCGTAAAAGTGGGCAAGACGTTAGATTGTTGGCTTCTGGAGAAGTGATCCTTTTGTTTACTTTTACAGGTG
>JAOTAY010019875.1:0-14116 GCA_025629805.1 Erythroxylum baracoense
TTATAATGCTTATGGTTTTACTATCAAGTCACATACTTGATGACATAAGCCTAATACTATTCATGGAATGTAAATCAAATTATATAAACAATATACATGCATATATAAAAGAATACCTCATAATATATAAATAATAGGTCAGAATGTCAGTACAAAAGTCACATATGACCATTGGCCTGGGGCACACTACTAGCAATCCCACTTTATTAAGACATGAAACAGATACAATGCTTTTAGTCACAATGGGTACATAATAGTAATTTTCCAAAATTAACTCTAGCCTACTAAGAAGATACAAAACCTATGTCCCTATAGCTAATGCAGTAACTATTACTCCATTTCCCACACGTAGATCCTTCTCTCTGTTTTTAAGAGGTCTACTATCCTTGGGACCTTGCATATCAACACATATGTGTAAGCCACATTCAGTATCTAATACCTAAATGTTATGATCAGAAATAGTATTAACCTCAATGATAAATATCTTACCCTGAAGTAGATGGTGGGGTATCTAATGCCTTTTCTGCTTCAGTAACTCCAGAAGAACTTTACAGTTCCTCTTCTAATGTCCTTCCTTGTTGCAATGGAAGTATATCCCCTTTTGAAGTTTTCTCTTTTTCCTTCTTGTTGGCTACACCTCCCACTGGTCTCTTGGACTTCTTCTTCTTCTTTTGATTTTTCTTTCGAGAACTAGAAGCAGAGTCCACCAGCATCATAGCCTAACTGTCTTTCTTGATAGTCTGCTCAACTGTTTTGACCAGACTAATCAGCTCAGGTACTGTTGTGGATATTTGGTTCATCCGAGAGTTAATCACAAATTGTGAATAACTATCAGTCAAACCAGTTGGAATTAAGTCTATACTTGATTCATGATCTATTATGAAGCTCAAACTAGCTAATCTCTCAATGTATCCATTCATCTTCAACACATACTACACTGGAGATGATCCCTCAGTCATCTTAGAATGGAAAACTAACCTCGAGGTATCAAACCTTTCAGACCGAGCTTGCTTATCAAATAGTTCCCTCAGATGGTAGACTATGGTATTATGGTATAAGCATCCATAGCCTCATGTTGCTTTTGTAGTTCTGGTGACAAAGAGGCTAGCATTATTTAACTAGCTAGCTCATTATCCTTCAGTAGCTTCTTATAAGCTTTCTGATCTTCATTAGATGTATCGATAGGAGGGGGATCAGGAAGTGGTTTATCTAAGACATATCCTAGTTTTTTATATTTGAGAACAATTTTCAAATTTTGTAGCCAATTCAAGAAGTTTGGTCCCGTGAGTTCGTTGGAATCTAATAGGGAGCGTAGGTTCACACTAGAAGACATTGTATGATTCGATAACATAGAAGAACGAGAGAAAGTGTTGGAATGTACATTAATGCATATCAATAAGGACTTTAACCATATCCATTATAGGTCCCATTATTCTTGTTCAAATGTATAGCCCTCAATATGAATTCGAGAAAAATTATAGTTTTCTTAATGAGTAGATATCCGATATCACCAAGAATGACCTTAGGTTTGCCCAACAAGCCACTGATAGGTGTCATTTGCATGATGTTTTAGGATTGAATTTGTTATGTAATTAGTGTGAATTTGAGTGTTGAGTGTGTGTTTATGTGTTTAGTTATATTAGTTTGTGTGTTTTAGTGTTTTTATAGGTTAGATTAGGTCTTTGAGGTTAAATGTTATATTTTTAAGGTACTATGATGCGTTTGTTAGTGTTTTAGGATAAACAGTAAAGAACGGAGAAGATTCAAGGAGTTTTGTCCTAAATCCATAGGCCACGTCGTGTACAACAGGGCCATGATCGTGACAGAGAAGGATGAGCCAGCAGCAGCTAAGCCACGATCGTGCATGTGGAACACAGAGCCACGATCATGACATGTCTCCAAGTCAGGCCATGATCGTGCACACTAAGCCACGATCGTGAAAGAAAGGTTAAGGCACCGACCATGATCAAGACAAGCAGGGCCATAATCATGCCCTACGTCATGCTAATATAGAAACTCGACTTTTGAATGAGATTTTGGATCTTTTCAACCTTAACTTTGACTTAGCACCTATAAAGTATAAATAGAACATAAGAAGTCTGCAGAAAGGGGAAGAGAACATTGGAAGAACTTTGAGCAGCCACCCAACGAAAACCTAAAAGAGACATTGAGAGATTAAGAAAGAGATGAAGGAAGAGAGAAGAGGAAGACGATGCAGACATAACGTGCTTCCCATATTAAGAAGCTTTCTAAAGTCATGGCCTCCCATCATCCATTGTAGTTTTTGGTCAATTTTATTTAATTATAGAATTGCTATAGATGGTTGATTATAGACTACGTTGTGGTTAATGTTCCACACTCACATTTGGATTATTATTTTTGACTTAATGAAATCTGATCATTTATGTATTCAATGAATTAGTTGTGATTTATTTTGTGCGTAATATCTTGATAACAAACTAAGATGGTTAATTAAGAGAAAACAATTAATTTGGGCTAACAAGAGTTTGGCAGATTAAAAGATCTGGAATTAAATCAAGTTAGTAAATCTTGTGTAGAGAGATCACATTAGGTTTCCAATTGTTTATTAGAGAACTTAATAACTAATTAGGTTTTGAATAGGTTTATAATTAAGAGATTACAACCTCCCATAATTTGATTAGGGTTTATACTTTAGGGTTCAATTATAACTAGAGAGAGTAGTTGACCCTAGGATCTTTTAAAACTGTTAATTCAATAAATCTTAATTGCTTAGTTTGTCATTAAAGATAGGTAATTTTGCCTTTCTCTCTTTCGATAAACTCATTAGGTAGAACTTGGGTGTATGATCATTGTTCGTTAATTGGCTTAATTCGATTGCTATTCAATTTTTTATTTAATTGTTTATTGTCACTGTGATTGCTTTTTAATTTCGTGTTAGTCGTTAATCGTTATTTTTTTTGATTGATTTAATTTTTGCATTAGTTATTTGTTTAAAATTATTGTAATTTAGGATGACCTTAGATTCTAGGACTAGATTAGGCTTCCTTGTGGAATCGATACCTTAGGTTCTACACGAACGACCCATGCGTTTGTGGAATTTACCAAGGTTATAAATTGTAAATCTTAGCGCGTGTAATCTTGCGATTAAGTTTCTGGCACCGTTGTCGGGGAAGGCAGTTTAGTTCTATAGCTTAAGGGCATTACGATAGTTATAATTTTTTATTTTAGTTCGTTTGCTTATTTTAGGAATTGTGCTCTTGCATGAGCACAAGAGTCATGAGGGGTTTGAGTCATGCATCTGAGACATTAGATTTAGACATCACGTGATTAGAACGAACACTTAGGAAAGCTCGACGAGAGGAAAAAGAATAGATTGGGAAATCACAAAATCGATAAGGAATTTAAGAGAAATATGGATCAAGAAGTTAACCCTGAAAGGTAACAATAGAGGACCCTCGTGGACTTTATAAGGCCAGGGTTTAACCTAGCAAACCAAAGAGTGGCTAGACCGCTTGTTCAAGCAGTCTCATTTGAAATCAAGCCAGCTCTCGTAAATATGCTTCAGTAGAACGTCCAATTTTATGTACTGGCGAATGAAGATCTTAACGCAGACATCATTAGTTTCCTCGAGATCTATGATACTTTTCGGTATCACCAGATGTCGAAGGATGTTGTTAGGATTAGGTTGTTCCCTTTCACACTTAGAGATAGAGCGAAGGCTTAGTACCATTCAGTGAGCCTCGCTAACATTACGACGTAGGAGCAGCTCATGTATGCTTTTGTAGATAAATAGTTCCCATTAATGAAGACTATAAAGATCATAAAGGAAATTACTAATTTCCAATAAGGTGAAAATTTATGAAGCATGGGAGCGTTATAAGGACTTGTAGAGGAGATGCCCACACTATAACCTATCGAAAGAGTTCCTTTTATAGACGTTCTAGAACAAAGTAAACCCACCTACTAGAGGCACGATTGACTTAGAGTCAGGAGGATCTTTGATGTGAAAGATGGTTGATGAAGCAGAGGAGTTGATTGAAGAGATGACCAGTAATAGCTGCCTATAGGCGAGTGAGAGGAGTAGGCAACCTACTACCTTTAAAGAGCATAAGGGAGTTGTTGCAGTCAATCAAGTGACAGAGATGCGAGCTAAGATCGACAATTTGAAGTGACAATTCAGCAATATGAAGGCATCATCTTTAGCTCAAGTAAAGGCTAGTTGAAGTGTGAGTTATGTGGTTAAGTAGATCATGATACTGTGGACTACTACCTGATGAGAGAGGATAAGCGGAAGTAAGTAAACTGCATAGAGGCATAATATGGACAAGGAGGGGGAAAAATCCCTACTCTAACACTTATAACCGTAGGTGGAAGAATCACCCTAACTTCTCCTGGTTGAACAATAATAATGGAGGGCAGTTCAAGCCTCAGAGGCAATTGAGCTTCCAACAGGATAATTAAGCTTTATAGATTCGAAGTTAGACAAGATTTTAGACAAGATGGGAGTTATGGAGGAGGCACCTAAGAGGCATGAGAGTAAATTCAACAAATTACAAAGAATCATGCCTCGTCTATACATAATTTAAAAGTCCAAATAGGCTAGTTAGTGGAAGCAGTGTTGACTCAAAATGCTGGTACTCTTCCACGTAACACCGAATCCAATCCAAACAAACGTATCATGGTCATAACCTAGACTCAAGATGGAGAAACTGTAAAAGTGCAGAAAAAGGTAGGGGATAAAGGAGAAGGTAAAGAAGACTTTCCATGCGAGCCCGCGAGGGAGGCAATTCAAGTAACTCGACGGGTATTTTCGTTCCCTATTGTGTAAAAGTGAGAGTTATATGCAAAGAGGGAAGGAAAAAAATTATGGGAAATTAAGCATAACAAGATCAAGGAAGTGAAGAACTGAATACAGTCGAAGCTTAAACTACAAAAATCCGCCAAGAAGAATGCTATAGAGTAACCACTAGAAGCAAACCCTAATATAGCTACGAAGAAAGATGACCCAAGGGACTTTTCCATCCCCTATAGTATTAACAACATTATTATAGATAAGGCATTCGTGGACTTAGGTGCAAGCATAAATATGATGCCCTATGCTTTCAGTCAAAAATTAGGGCTGGAAGAGTTAGCGCCCTCCAAGTTTTTAGTTAAGAAAGTCGATAGAACATTGTATAGAATGATGGGAATCATTGAAGATGTCGGTAAGTTTATCTTTCCCGCGTACTTCTTTGTTTTGGACATCAGCGAAGATGATGACACTTCGACGATTCTTGGGCGACTGTTCTTAGGCATTGCGTGCTTAATTATTGATGTTGATGGGGGTGAGTTAACTTTGCGACTAGGGAAGCAGCATATAACCTTCAAGGTGACCATTAGATAGTACTGAACTCCTTCACCTCCAGTGCATGTCAAAGAAACCAAGCCTCGAGGCGAATGGGAGAACATAGAGGATCCTACAAATGTTTTCGAAAGAAGTGCTTGCAAAGGAGAAGGTAAGGTAACGAAAATTAGAAGGGCGGTGATAATTGCAGTATGGTAGCTAAGGTATAGACTTTGAGATTAATGACGACGCTACCATCAAACCATTCATTCTAACGACCATGATAGTAAAGGAGCATCGAGCTACTGACGTAAAAAAGAAGCACTTCATGGGAGGCAACCCATGGAAAAATATTAGTTTAATCAATTAATTTTGTTAGATCAGTTGAATTCTGTAGTTAGGTTTATTTTTGTTTTGATGAATAGAAGTCGAAAAAGGAATCGAACTTAGGAATTGTGTGGATGCTTTTAAACACGAAAGGAGAGGTAGAAAAGGGAAGGAAGTGAAATTGAAACAAATTGGAAAAAGAACCAAAATGAAGGACATAGGGTTAGTGTACAGCCAACGGCCACGATTGTGGCCTGCGAATGGGTGTGCTCTATGTGTAAGCTGCAGGCCATGATCGTTTCCTGCGACTATGTAGAAATAGGGCAGGATGTAGTTTGTTAAAGATGTTTTTACCTTTTCGCGCTTTTCACCACCTATATATTTAATTCTTACTTCACTTTCACTTTCACTTTCATTTTCATTTTGTCTCGTTAGAATTCCAACTTTAAACACTCTCACCTCTCGTTAAAAATTTTAACCTTCCTAAATTCTTCCACATTTTACCTCATTCAAGCCACGCATTAAGTAATACCTGATGGGATCCATATGAAAGACAGTAAGCTGTGGGACAGGGGAGAAGGAACTGAGCAATAGACTTAATAACATTTTGGTGTGGAATAGAGGCGGTTAACAGTTCACCACCCTGACTTCCTCAACTACTATCAGTTACTTTGGGCAGAGATCATCCATTCCACAAACATAAGTCTGCGGGATATCCACGAGAAGACATATATGCGAACTAGGGCAGGTCAAGCGAGCTTGAGTTTAGCATTGTCTCTATAGGAGGAGTCATCAAGTGAAAAATCGGAAGAAGAAGAAGAGGGAGAGCAAGGCTGGAAGAAGGTTTTGGATGCAATATTCGAAGCCAACATAACACTTGCAGAGATGACGTGCACACAACGACTCCAAAACTTAGATATCCAATAGATCTATCAGTATTTTAAGTCTCAGGGTGTTCAATTGCCACCTCCGACACCATCACCACCTCCATCTTCTTAGGATTCATGCCTAACCCAAAATTTTTCTTTCCCAAATTAGCATTCAGTTTTATTTTGTCTTTATTGTTTATTTTTATTTTTTGTTAATTTTGTCTATTCTTTGTTACTTGAATTCGTCTTTACCCTTCGTTCATGTGTTTTTGTGTGTTTCATTCTCACTTTGAGGATAGTGTGTTGTTCAAGTGTGGGACGAATTGTATGTTTTGCTTTTGAATGTGATTTTGCATATTGTATAATAGTTATTAGGCTACATCGTATGAAGTTTGTGAATATGTCAATGGATCAGATTGAGTGAAATTCATTTAATTTTTGGCATAGTCTATTAGGTTGTGAACGATCATTAGCCTACAAAATTAGTGAATTAGGGGACCTTTGAATAAATATACAACTTAATTAGGACTTAGTGTAAATTTAATACCCTTTAGATTGTCACATTCATTCATAATATGAGGTATTTTAGCTTAAGTGGCTTAACTAGTATTTTTCATGAAAACGAATAGCTAAAAGCAATAATGTAGGTAATAAAAAAAGTTTGTTAATAAATCACTATTCTGTTGACCTTCGAGTTATGAATAGAGATAGTAGCCAGTTGAAAACGTGATAATAACTGAGTAACCAAATCGACACGCATCACAAATGTGTTCCTTCGCATAAAAAGGATATAATGATGTTTTAACCAAGCTGTTTAGTAAAATGACTTAGTTAAGTAACCGGATTGACATTCATCACAAATGTTTGCCTCTGAGTAAAAGACTAAGTCTGGGTAATAAACAACAACAATAATAATAATGTGTTTTCTTAATAAAAACCTATCGGACTTGTAATAAGCGTGAGTTTTCATGAAAATGTACTTAGGAATAGTTACAAAGTCTGACGGACTAAAAAATTATTAATGTGTGTGCACAATTGAAAACGTAAATAAGTTAACATTTATGTCTCAATTGAGTTGTATGTTTAGTTTAAATCCCCTAGACACATATTTTGCATGTTAATGATTTGATATAATTGAATGATTATGTTCAAGATTAAATTTATTTTATGAAGTTAGAGCCTTTACCTCATTATTGCATTGTGTGTTGTGTTGTTATGTGTTATTGTTTTGTTGCATGAGCACAAGCAAACTTTTAAGTGTGGGGATGATGTTAGGTGTCATTTGCATGATGTTTTAGGATTGAATTTGTTATGTAATTAGTGTGACTTTGAGTGTTAAGTGTGTGTTTATGTGTTTAATTATATTAGTTTGTGTGTTTTAGTGTTTTTATGGGTTAGATTAAGTCTTTGAGCTTAAATGTTATATTTTTGAGGTGTTGTGATGCGTTTGTTAGTGTTTCAGGGTAAATGGTGAAAAATGGAGAAGATTCGAAGAGTTTTGGGCCAAAGACCTAGCCCACGATTGTGACAGAGAAGGACGAGCCAGCAGTAGCCAGGTCTCCAAGTCAAGCCACGATCGTGCATTGGGCCACGAACGTGACAGAAAGGTTAAGGCGCTGGATAAGCAAGGCCACGATCATGGCCTATGTCGGGCTGACAAAAAAACTCAAGTTTCGTAAGCTTTTGTAGACTGTTTTGACCCCGACTTTGATCTAAAACCTCAAAAGTATAAATAGAACATTACAAGTCAGAGGTAGCAACTGGAGAGTCTGAAAAAAGAAACACTCACGTGATCCAATCCCCAAAAAACCTAGAGAGAAATCGAGCGATTGAGGAAGGAGACAAAGGAAGAAAGACACAAAGAAGAGCTTGATGCGTCGCACTTCCTGGAACAGGTGGTTTCCCACTGTCGTCGACTCCACATCTCCGTTCCCGACGTATTTTTCATTTATTTCAGTTTTATTCATATATAGAATTGAAATAGGTGTTGAGAATGTATTGTGGTGAATGTTGAGATTGTATCTATACTCACTTTAAGGTTTTTAGTTGTTGAGATTAATAAAGTTTATTTGATTGTGTTTTCTTTCAATTTAATTATGATTCAAATTTTGTTCTTAATAACTGGGCAATAAATTGAGAGGGTGAGCCGAGGGAACATAATCAATTTGAGCTAATGAGAGTTAGGTGAATTGATAGGTTAAGAATTGAATTTAACCGATAGAGTCATATAATGAGAGATCGAGCATAGATTCCCGGTAGGTTAATAGATAATTTAGAATGAATTTAGGTTTTGGGCCAATCGCGAATCGAGAGATTGTGATTCCATAATTTAAATTAGGGACCATCAATTAAGGTTAAGAATTATAACTCAAGAGAGAGTAATTCTCCCTATAACCGTCTAGACTCGTTAAGTCAAGAATTGTATAATTGACTAGATTTTTGTTAATTTCGAATTAAATCCCCATTTCTCTCACTCGGTAGTTTCTAGGTAGGTTGGTATTGGTTTATGTGATTTGTTATCTTATTTAGATTTCTACAACTTAATTCTTGAATTAATTATTGATTGATTTATTTATGTGTTAGTTTATTTTGATTTGAATCATTGAAATTTTAGGACGACCTTAGATTTTAGGACTAGATTAGGCTCCTCTTGGGATCGATACATTAGGTACTACGCGAATGACTCGTGCGCTTGTGGAATTTATCAAGGTTATAAATAGTAAAACTTAGCGTGTGTAACCTTGAGATCAAGGACTTTATAGTTCCTTTTCTTTTACAAAAAGAACAAACTTGAAGAGCGAACAAATAATGACATCCAAGAACAAGTCATTTTTTCTCCAAGTCCGACCACACCGAAATAAGAAATTAAAGAGTTAGAGCTATCCACATTCCACAATGGTTATTTGAAATATGAAACGAGGCCAACAATCTAAAACGAGTGAATTAATGACATTACTTGAGCAAAAGAAACCCTTATCTATAAAATGGAAAGAGAATGATGAAACCAATAAAATATACCATTTTCTTTCCTTTAATTGAATGAATGTGAGTATATAATTCCTATGATCCTACAATTTAGTGACGTAATAAAGAACTGAAAACAAATGAAAATAAGTGTAGAATAATAAATTATGCTAATTTAACACATGAAAAATAAATCTAAAATTTTTCATTGCATAGGAAACTTTGAAGTAAAAAAGAATCTTGAAATATAAATAGAATATGTGAAAGATATGTTACTTATAAACAGGCAAAATCTCAAGTGCAACCCCCATCGATAGGTAGATTTGTTAATAGATTTTTCTTTAGGTTTATCTAGTTCTAGAAATGGTGAGATTTCAATATTTGTAGTACTAGATAGGTTTTTTAAAATGAAACACTCATTATAAGTCAAAAAGTCAATGATGCATTCTACATTACTTAATTGTTTGTTTTAATTGTTTTACCACAAGTGCATCATGTTGTTGTAGCTAAAATTGCAAATACAGATCAATCTCATGAGGATTCTTAATTAACTACCCACTATTGATAGACTTAGCAAGATATATCAACATTTATAGATGATTGGATAAGTAAAATAAAGTAACAATATAAATACTATTGCAAAGAAATAATCAAGAATATACCAAACTATGAATTAACTAGATTTAGGTCAGGTTCCCCTAAAGCTCTATTAGTTTCACTATTAATTAATAAATTATTCTAGTTCTCGGACCAGTAAGAGTTCCTAATTTTGAATATATTCTCGCTTGAGACATATAATACCTATTCAAAGGTAATCAAGCACATTCCTTTTTGACTCTAGAAAACCTAAAAATAGTTTAATTCATTCTATAAACTCTCTGATAGATTTTACCCTAATCTAAAAAGATCTTGTGGCTTTCTTTTAAATAGCTCATATTTGATTCTCTTTATTCACGTTATGATCTAAACATATATCTCAACTCTCAAATCTCAATTTTTATCGTCTAATAATGAATCTTTCACCTTCGCTCCTTTGATTTAATAAATGTAAAAGCATGAATAAATCACAATAAAACTGCAATTTCATTAAACAAAAAAATCAATTAGAGTACATCACATCCTAGTTTCTTCCCACCTAAATCTATATGAATATTAGTTCATAAACATATAAAGAATATCAACATAAAAACAATAAAGAAAACAATATAAAGAATTCATGTTCTTGAATCTTAAAAATCTGTACAGAATTATTGAATCCTTCCTCTATCTCTAAAGAATGGTGAACTCTTGATCAAGAATAATGGAAAATAGTTTCAAAGTAACTTTTTGATGTTTTCTTAGCCAAATAACTTATCTTTTATACCTCCTTCACTTGCTAAAACCAAAACCCTAACTTTTAATAAGCTATATATTTTTTGTTTTCCAATTCACGACCAAAATACCACTCTCTCGTAAGCTCCACTACACTACACTAAACCATCAAAAAGAACTGAAAATAAAGAACTGATATCATTTCTTCAATGTAGGAATGATTCATTTTTTCATTATACACACTTGTATGAAAGTTATAACACTCCCACTATTTAAAGGAATAGATTTCTATCAATTTAAATTACGCAGAGCACTCCCATACAATAAACATCAACATAACTAGCATTTTACCAAACAAATTACATGCATCAAAAATTCATCCCAACATCACAACCAATATCAAATCTTTTCCCTTCTATCACTAACATTTATACCTTAAAATTGTTTTCCGATCACAGAATACACAAATAAACGAAAGTAATCAAATACCAAATTAACTTTCATCCAATATATGAAAAACAGATGACAGTGGCTACAAAAATACCTCCATCGAAGGACACGATGACACTGGCCAGAGAAGACAAACGCTGACGTACAAAAAAGGAGTCCACAACAAAGAAACCAGAGAGAAGAAAATCGCACAAGAGGAGAGATGAAGCAGACGAAGAAGAAGACGCAGGTAGGGGAGGGGAGGAGAAGCTTTTGGGTGAGTTAAATGTAAACCAAAACGATGTCATTTAGTGTTACCAAATGACATCGTTTTGGTTTACTTTAAAATGCTAAAGTTGAAGCAGACGATGACGTTTACCTTCAAAATTTACCGATGAAATTTATCGACAGGAAAATTTTCGTTGGTAAACCCTGTTGGACCAAGGAAGGTTGACAAATTAAATCCTTCTATGTTTTGATAATAATAAAACTTAAAGAATTGGTTAAGAAATAATTTCAGGTTAAATTGAAGTTGATGGAAGACTTGTCGACTAAGTATGGCACAAGTTGACTATTATGTTCTTGATGATTTTCAAGTCAGATGAAATTTAAATAAAGTTGATTTATGAAGATCAAGATTGCAATAATGAGTATTAGAATTAAACAACGTGTATTTCATGAGAAGAGCTTGTACGAAAAATTCAAATAAGCATCTCAACAATCAAAGATTGGAGATTTTGTGAGATCTGTTAGTTGGAGCATTGGACAAGTCGACTATCATGTTGCAAGTCAATTATTAACAATTAGACCTGTCAGTTGGATAAATGAACTAGTCGACTATCATCATATTAGTCGATTATTCGAAGAGCGGACCTAAAAGTTTGATAAAATGATAGTGCTAGTCGACTAATTTTTCAAGACAAGTTGACTATAATGTACTAGTCGACTATCACACACCGACTAGTCGTCTATCAGTTACAGCTAAATAAAATTTAACTTTGTCAATTGATTTCAAACGGGAGAAAATCTTCATACAACGACTAGGAGCGTTCTACAATGGCTAGGAGAGTTTTACAATGTCCATAAACATCTTGAAGCCTTCAAATAAAGATCAACACTTCAGAGGATCAATTACACAAGTCCAAAGTGAAGCATACTTGATATAGTTCAAAATTATCCCCACATTGCTCTCAATTTGCTCTTAGCATATTCTAATTGTATTCAGCTGTACTAAGCTTTACTACTTCGTTTCTATCGTTGTTATTATCGTGAATTGAGTGATTAGAGAAGAATCGCTTAGAGGTAGGATTTGTGCCGGGAAAACAAATCAACTGTAAGGTGTAGCTTGAGCCAGAACTCAAGTTGATTGGAAAGTTCACACTGAACTAAAAAGTGTGTAGTAAAGAGCTTTGTCAAAATCCTAAGTGGGAGCTTAGGTAGAGGACGTAGGTCTTAGCACCGAACCTCTATAAACATTGTGTTTGCCTCTCTTCTCTACTCTTTTACATTTTTATTTGTTTTGTTTGTTTCGTGTGTTTTAATTCTCTGTTTTGTAGTACTTTGCGAAAAATTCAAAAGATCTATTCAACCCCCCTTCTAGATCGTTTTCATTTATTTGTCAGAGTCATAAATAAACTTTGTATTTGGTATTGATTATAAAAAAATTCTTTGAAGAAAAAGTTTGTAAGTTAAGCCTAATTTTTGTAAATAAACTTTATTTTTCTTAAGTTCAATAATTCTTAATAAATCAAGTGAGGGACTTTTTGAACAAAATTTACAATAGTTTCCTTTCACTAGTTAATAGCAAATTATTAATTGTTGAAAGATTCTTGAATTGTCAAAAAATCAGTATTTACTTTTTGTCATGTATATGGTATCTCTTTTACTTAATTTTTTTTCTGATATTATTATAACTAAATGTTGATTTATATACCCACTGAAAATAAATTCCATATAACATTGAGTGCTTTTAAAATTGTTCAAATAAATAACGTTTTAATACCAATTATCCTCCATGAGCTGACATTAAGAACAATACTCTACATGAAGGGAGCCATTCCAATCCAATCTTAGATATTTAACATGCAAAGATAGTAATGAATTGTCAATAAAAATTTGGGAAATCTTCTAATTAAGCAACTCCATCAGAACTACTTCCTGTCGCCACCTTAATTGTTTCAGCCAGCTTGAGATTTCATCGTGGGTTCACGAACATGCTTTGACAGTAGCTGCTTTACTGCCCATCTCCTTCTTCTAAACAGCATTATGTCAATAGTCCACTTGGTGAGGAAAAAACAAGCGGGAATGAAGACTAAACCAAGCAAAAGAGATGACAACTGGTTTGGCGAGACGTAAATGATGGAAATACCATAGCAGCAAAGCAATGGAATTACCAGATGCAGAAAAAAGTAAGGGCCACGAGGGAGGAGAGTGATTATTTTTAAGAGAGATGTGACAAAGGCTATGGTGTTAAATGCAATGAAAAGCGCCCAAAACACCAAGTCTCTAAAAGACGTCGGGTCTGTATATAATAAGTCTCCTGCAAGGTAAATGTTATTGGTAGAATTGTTGGAATTGCTGGTGGAATCGCGTGTGGGTAAAGTACCATATGACGTAAATGAAGTAGGGCTGGCTTCAGAAAATCCACCTGGTGGATTTAGTACAGCTTGGTACGTAGCTGTTGCAATCAGTATTGCAACCACGAGTACCGCATTGCGAGTTTCATTTGACATCAAGACCTTTTCGCGGTAAGTGGCTATTGCCCATTTCTCTAGACCTGTGATCCTTCTTCTCAAATAATCAGAGTAACTGGTGATTCCAGGAAAGGATAGAATTTCCGAAATTTTAGCCAAATCACGTATAGCTCCAAGCTTCTTTTCGTTCAGTTGTCCCTGTCGTCGTAGGATTTGAA
>JAOTAY010019876.1:0-14109 GCA_025629805.1 Erythroxylum baracoense
GGGCACGGATTCGGGTATCACCATCGATATCGGGTTCGGGTCTAGTCGGGAGTGGGGTGTTACAATTTTTGTTGTGGGACGTTTTATGGTCCTTGAATAACTCAGCAATGATTTTGGGCTCTTATCATTACTTCCTTCCTGGAAAAACGACTTATCCTCAAGGAGGAATAATGGACATTGAGCTACCACGAGAACATAGTCTTCCCAACTTGAGTCTTCAGGAGGTCTTATGTTCCCACTGAATTAAAAGTTCCAGCCTTTTGTCGGTAGTCCAGTGGTGGTTTAACACCATTAATGGAGTGAGCAACAGCTCCATATCAGTAGATAAGGGAAGTGGACTAGGGGGTGAGGATGGTTCTTTACGCAGCGCAGGGCAAAGGAGAGAAACATGAAAAACAGGATGGATTTTGGAGCTTAGAGGGAGTTCCAATTCATAAGCCACCTGCCCAATACGTCGCATAACCCTATATGGGCCCAAGAACCTTAGAGATAGCTTCTTAAATTTTCTTTTGGCCAAGGATTTTTGATGGTAAGGCTGTAATCTCAACCAAATAGCATCCCCAGGAGCAAATTGAAGGTCCCTTCGATGTTGATCAATATGAATTTTCATGCAGTTTTGAGCGTTTAGCAAATTATCTCGAAGAACCTTTAGTATAGCATCACATATCTCTAGTTGTTCTTCTAAGTTAGCAACTAAAGTCTCACCTTTGACATAAGGGTAGAGAGGAGGGGGCTCCCTTTCATATACAAGTTAGAATGGAGTGTTATTAGCAGAAACATGGTAACTTGTGTTAAATGAAAATTCTACCCAGCAAAGATATTAACTCCATAACTTGGGTTGCTTATGAGTAAAGCATCGTAAATAAGTCTCCAAACAACGGTTCACTACCTCGGTTTGCCCATCTGTTTGAGGGTGATAGGCAGTACTCATATTTAAGTGAGTTTGGCTCAAAAAAAAAGTTCTTGCTAAAAAGCACTTAAAAAGAGTGAGTTACGATCCGAAACAATTGATCAAGGCATGCCATGCAATCACACAATTTCTTATCAAAATAAACCAGCTACAATTTTAGCTGTATAAGGGTGAGAAAGTGCAATAAAGTGGCTGTATTTACTAAGGCGATCAACAACCACAAGAATAACTTCAAAACCTGTAGACTTTGGAAGGCTTGTGATAAAGTCAGGTGATATGTCCTCCCAAAACCGACAGGAGCAAGTGTTTGGTGCTTATTTTATTGGTATGTTAAACAATGTTGCACAAAATGTTTGACATCATTCTTCATGCCTCATCAATGCAGGTGAGCTTCCAACAGTTTTAAAGTCTTAAGATAACCACCATGACCTCCAATATGGGTTGCATGAGCCTCTTGCAAGAGCTTAGTTCTGAGAGAAGACTGATTGGGAATAACAAGATGAGCCTTGGAATATAACCTACCATTTACCAAGCCGTAATCTGGGCAAGACTTTGAATTTTGCTATAAATCATCAATTATTGCCTTAAGCTCTGGATCTTCCAACAAAGCTTGAGGTAGGTGATGGAGGTCATTAGCTAACGGTATGACAATTTGGAAAAAATCTACATGTTGGGGTCTCCAGGAAAGTGAATCTGTTGTTGTGTTCTGCTTCCCTGATTTATAAATAACGGTAAAATCAAAGGGAAGGAGTTTGATCATGAGTCGTTGTTGTGAAGTTGTCAATGTACGCTGCTCTAGCAAGTGTTTAAGGCTGCAATGGTCTGCTTGGACATAAAAGTGATGGCCTAAAAGGTAATGTTGCCATTTTTGTAGAGCGAGCACCAATGCTAGAAGCTCCCTGTCATACACAAACTTGTACCTGTTAGAGAAGGAGAACCCTTTACTGAAATAGGCAATGGGGTGATTGTCTTGCATAAGTACTACCCCAATGTCGTCCATAAAGGCATCACATTCAATTATGAAGGGAAGATGGAAATTTGGCAACTGTAAAATAGGTATGGTGGTCAAAGCTAATTTCAGATCCTCGAAAGCTTGTTGTGCTTGTTTAGACCAAGAGAAAGCATCCTTCTTTGTCAAGTCGGTCGAGGGTCTAGCCAAAGTCCCATAATTCTTAACAAAACGTAGGTAGTAGCCAGTGAGTCCTAAGAACCCATGTAATTCCTTCACAGATTTTGGTGGTGGCCATTGTGACACAACCGTGATCTTCTCTGGAACAACCTCCACCCTTTAGGCAGAGACAACATGACCCAAATAGTCAATTCTAGTTTGGCCCAGAGAGCATTTCTTGACATTCCCATAAAAAAAATTAATGCTGAAGAATCTGAAAAACAACGTGAAGATGCTTCAAATGTTGTTGAGCATAGGGACTATACACCAGAATATCGTTAAAAAATACAAGAACAAATTTTCTTAAGTATGGACGGAATAGATCATTCATAACAGATTGAAAAGTAGCAGGTGCATTAGTCAAGTCAAACGGCATAACTACAAATATATAATGTCTAGAGTGCATACAGAAGGCAGTTTTATGAATATCAGTAGGAAGCACAAGTATTTGGTGATAGTCAGAGCGTAAATCAAAATTTGAGAAATATCCTACACTATGCAATTCATCCAGGAGCTCGTCAATGTTAGATATAGGGTACTTATCTGGAATGGTAATTTGATTGAGTCGACGGTAGTTAATACAGAGACACCATGACCTGACCTTTTACTAACCAGTAACATATGTCTTACAAACGAGCTTGAACTAGGGTGAATAAATCCACGTTGCAATAATTCTTCAACTTGAATCTCAATTTCATTCTTCTTATAATAAGGATAATGATAAGGTCACAAGTTAGGTGGTAAAAAATTTGGAATCGAGGGAATGGCATGATAATGGACACGAGAAGGAGGCAAGGTGGTAGGTTCAGAAAATATTTCAGAAAATTCTTGAAAAATGGGCTCAACATTTAAAGTAGTAGCATCATCGTCTACTGTCTCCTAAGTCAAAAGCAAGCTTTGAAGATGAACAGGGTCGTTAGTCTCAGGTGTCACACTTTAAAGTTTGTATTTTTTGCCATTTAACTAAAAAATCATAAACATTTTATTCCAATTGGCTTGAATGGTATTCAAGGAAGCCAACCACCTAATTCCCAAAACAAGATCAGCACTGCCTAGGGAAAAAGGAAAATAATCTTGGGTAATAATTAAATTAGAAATTTTTACTTCAATATTGTTTCATACCTGATTACATTTGACTGTGCTTCTATTCCCAATTTGGAAGCCAAAATAAGAAATATGTTGAACTGGAAGATGCAACTCAAACATTATGGCTTCAGATATAAAATTATGTCTGGACCCACTGTCCACTAAAATTAAAACCTTACAACCCAGAACATTCCCTTTTAGCTTCATTGTCGAGGCTGAAGATTTCCCCATACTAACATTAAAGGAAATTTTAGCGTCTCCACCCCCAATTCCGCGTCAACCTTGGCTTCTGATGGAGGAATAATTTCTTAATCTTCTTCAGCGATTTCGAGGAGTGAGAACGTGGACCTGCAGCGATGGCTGGGCAAAAAAGGTCCCCACACTGAAAGCAAAGCCCCTTGTCTTGCTGGAACTGACAGTCAGCATCGAGTTGGGATTTCTTCGTCGGAATCGCTACTAGGTGTTGGGCTAAATTCGAACTTGCCTCTAGCATCCTGGTGGAATTTGAAGACTCCGATGCGTTACCTCTATTGTCTCGTTCGAAACTTGTTTGAGGACCAGATGCATTGGAGCAAATTGGGGCAGCAAACTGATTGGGCCTAGGTCCACGCGAGTATGATAATTTTTTCTTAAACTCTAGGGCTAGGCTAGCAGCTTTATACACAATTCGTGGCTTCTGAATGCAAACATTAGAATTTAGTTCTTCTTTGAGGCTGCTTAGGAACATGACAAGGACACAGTGTTTTGGCTAGTTGGACATATGCTTGCAACACGTTTAGCAAATTCTTGACGATACTCTTGCACTATGTCGTTCTGTCTGATGCTACTAAGGTAATCATTTGGGTTCTGTTATTCTAGGGGTCAATAGCATTACTGTAAAGCTTTGATCAATTCTTCCCAATACAAAAATGTCCATTCTGAGTTTATCCATGAAAATAAATCAAGAGCATCATCTTCAAGATACATGGAAGCAATATCAACCTGTAAGTCAACTGGGGTTACATAATAACGAAAATAATTCTCTACCTTTAGAATCCAGCCTCGAGGTCACCTCCATTGAACTTGGGAAATTCAATTTTGGTGTGCAAGGGATGAGGGACTCTTCTGTATCTGGTATGCATATCTGAATCATCATCAGTCTCATTTGCCTAATGTGAACGTTGTCTGCTTTGCCTCTTCTTTTTACAAGCCGCTTTAAGAGCAGCTACCTTGTCAGCCAAGATGTCTAAGGAGTCAAGACGGGCAGCAATGGTAGCTAAGGGATCTGGTGCAGAAGCAATAGGGTCGTCTGATGGAGGGGGATTATTGGAGGAACGAGTAGTCACCATCTTCAACCAGGCTCTGATACCAAATTGGTAAGTACCCTGAGAAGGAAGGAAAATCTATTAAGAACAAGTAAAGCAAGAATCTCACTTTAATCACTCTCAATAGCCAATAGTGGGAGAATCTCAATATGAAATAATTAAACTCTTATTTCTAACTGAATCCTTCTGTCAAACATAGGAGGAGTATTTATAATGTAGAAAATACAATTTAATAAATAAATAAATAAAACAAAAAATATAATAACAAATTCTGAAAATCGTTAAACTAACTTATTTGACTTAATAATGCGTAGATACTCCTAATAATTAGGAAATATAATCAATCCTAACTTATTCTGGCTGAACATCTTCATACCAGAAAAATAAAAATATCTGGGAAATAACTAAAATAGCTATTAGGCTCCTATTTCTGCTCTGGGACGTTTTCTGGTCCTTGAATAAGTCAGCAATGGTTTTGGGCTCTTATCACTTACTAAATTAATAAACATTATATAATCTTCCCAAAATGATAAGATTTTTATGAAACAACAAATACCTCAATTTAAAAAATCTAGGATGTCGTAATATATGTCCATTTAATAAAGTATATATATTTTTAGAATATAAATTATAGGTAATTTAGAGGAATGGAGCACCTTACATGTCTACATTGAGGAGTCTAGATCCTCTGTCTAATTTAACCCTGTCTTATTCTGTCTAAGATAAAAACGACGTCGTTATTCGTTAAATTTTAAAGACGCACTTACTCTTCTACTCTTCTGTCTTATTAGCCAAGTCGCAAACCAGTTGATGTCCTCTCACCTCTCTCCGCTCTCCTCTTCTTTAGAAATTAATGAATTGAAGTATTTACCAAGAGCATGCACGGTCGTGCAGCCTAACGCACGGTGGTGCATGCTCCAGAGCATAACGTACGAGCGTGCATGTGCGTTAGCCTGAGCATCAAAAGCTAACTTTACCATTGAGAGAATTAGGTTAATGTCATCCAAGTTGCTCCTAGTAAAGCTATCGAGGTTTGCATACTACTGAACTTAACATTTCTGATAAGTTTTCCTTTTCTGGGATTGTCACGACTCTTTTATTAGATCAGCAGCTGGTGCAATCTGAAGCACTGCATCTTTCCCACTTGAGGTTAGTCGAAAGCACATGCAGGTTGGGGCACTGAATGGGAGGCAGTACCAGAATATGCTTCATGCTCTTATTAGCATTCTTGAGAATGAAGGGTTACCAGGTTTGTACAGAGGATTGGGTCCAAGCTGCATAAAGTTGGTCCCTGCTGTTGGAATTTCTTTTATATGCTATGAGGCATGCAAGAGTATGTTGATTGCTAAGGAAGAAGAATCATAGGACTCAAAAGTGGGAACTGATTACTTGGAGAAGCTATACCTTTAACTCAACTAGGCCTTTCCGGAGGAAGAAGAAACAAACGAAGTTATCCTGTACCACAGAAGACTGCCTCTCTGTCATGATCTTGCCTGCGCACGATTGTACAACTACATACGATTATCTCTCTATCATGATCGTGTAACTACATACGATAACCTCTCTGTCACGATCGTGCAAAAGCACGATCGTGCAAATTACAGACAGAACTTGCAAAAATCAGGTCAAACTGGGGCTTTTAAGTGGTTTGACCCTCCCCTTGACATATAGAAAATGCTCAAACCCTAGAAGCCTCCATCTATCGGTAGACACACCCAAAAATAGAAAAAGTGAGTCTTTTGGAGGCTAGCCAAAGTGGCTACAACATCAAGCTTCAGAGTTTTTTTTCTAGCTTT
Organism: Erythroxylum baracoense; assembly: GCA_025629805.1. NCBI lineage: Eukaryota > Viridiplantae > Streptophyta > Magnoliopsida > Malpighiales > Erythroxylaceae > Erythroxylum > Erythroxylum baracoense. Next base: position 6,265 of record JAOTAY010019876.1, read on the forward strand.
TTGGAGTAGAGAGGAGTTCTTGACTTTACCTAGTTTTTATTCTTTTCTCTTTATAACTTTTAGTGTGAAAAACATGGATTTTGTTGGATTGTTCACGAATATGAGTAGCTGAACACTTTGTAGGAGTTGTTCTTGAACTATTTGTGGAACTCTTTTTATTTTTGATGCAATGATAGATGTTTTGTGATATTTATTATACTTATACCATACAATAGATAGAGAGGGTGAGTGTGGTTATTTAAGTTGGGTAGCGTAATGAGAGTTATCTCCTAACGGAACAAATAAATATTCAAGTTTTTTCTAAATAGTTGAAGAGATATCTTAGTTGTTTGATAAAAATCACCTATAGGAGACCTTAAAATCTTGTTGAAGGATCAAAAAAGGTTGGTAAGTCTAGAGATAACATAACTAATTCTAATCCATTCAATTAGGGTTAGCTAATTACGCCTTGAGAGAGGGTAGTTGAACATTAGAAAATCTTGGGTCAAGCATAATTCGATCAAGAACACAAGAGGAAAGCAAAATAGGGATAGAGTAACTCCTAATTTTAAACCTTGGCCAACAAATTACTACACTTTGCCTTAATTGGGTGTTCATTGCTAGTTTAATTAATTTTCATTTAATTTCCAGTCTTTAATCTTTTGAAATCGTTTTCTTAAACAAAGCTTAACCTAAATTGAGTGGTGTCTAACATCAATCTCTATAGGACGATATATGTTTTTGATTACAAGTAACGATATGTATACTTACAGTTTTTGATGTAAAATTAATAGTTTGGTTTGCGAACGAACAAGTTTTTTTACTAGTATCTCCTCACTTTACAATTATAAGAACTCGACAAGTGTAAAAACTAAAAAGTAGACTTTTCTAATTTATGAAAAGTATAAATTGAATATTACAAGATAAAGCCAAGTACAATCACTCAGTGACATTTTTTTAATTTCGGTTTTGATTTTTAAAATTAGAGAAAAAGGGTGTATTTGATTCAGTTAGGAGGGCTTCCTTCCTACTGCAAAATATGGAGGCAATCACATTCAAAGATTGACGAGAACCAAATTAATCAGTCAACAATTGGATTCACAAAATCATGAACATAAAGGATAAAATAACTTATCTCGAGAGTTATGAACGGTCTAGAGTTTGTATGCTGAGCTTTTCCCTCAACTTGGTTAAGGATGAGAAATTTATGTTAGAAAAGGGAAATGAAATAGAACTGGTTTACAATTGGCTACAGGCATGTCAACCACATGCTACCCTAGTTGTTTTACATTGACTTCATTTCACCTCCTACTTTGATGGTGATGTCGGTCATAGTCATCATTCCTTCCAACTGAATAATCAGAGTTATAATCAACTGGATCGTCATTGGTTTCATTCTCAAATCTGGTGGAGCCATTGAGCTGGTGCAGAACGTTTATCTGCTTTTGAATATAATGAATAACTGTAAGTACTGTGACTAATCGAATCTTCGTATACCAAAAGGCTCCTTCTTCCTCTTTAAAAGGACAACTAATAATAAGGTCAAGCTTAGGCGATGTCCCGGCGATATTCACCTAGGTCACGCATGCGTTTGACTCCAACTCTTTCCTTGCTGATTTCCCATTTCTCTTCGACAGTTTCAATATTGCGCTTCTTGTTTGGGTTGTTCTTGCGCGGTTAGCTTGGCTGTGTTGGTTCTGACTGCTAGGGTTTCAAGACTGTGCGGAGACGCGATAGTCATTTTTTCAGATCTGTGTGTGGGGTGCGCCGCCGTTCCTACACGACAGCGGTGAGCAAGTGGTTTGCGGTTTTCTTTTGGTTTTCTGACGGTGGTTTGTTGTGTGACCCACTCACGACTACGCCACTGATTTTCTCGCTATCACCTGGTGGGTTTTACGGTTTGTTTCTTTTGCTAAGTGAGTTCTGGTAGTCTGATTCGATTCTGCATAGCTTGGAGTTCTGATTCCTCTGAATAGATTCTGAATAGCTTGCGTTCTCCTTTGATTATTTTGGGTTGATTTCTTCTTACACACTACCGCAACTGGGGTTACTGGCTGATTTGTGAACGGTGTGGGGAATGGGGAAGAGGCGGAAAACGCCGCTTAGGGGCAGAGACATTACTGTCGAATGTCTGGAAAACACGCAGGTGGGTGGGACTGTTTCTTCATCGGATGGGGAGGTAGCTACAGGTGACAAACAAAGGAAGGCGGGGTCGACTAAGATCACTCGTCCTGCAAGGGGCCGTAGATCGGTGGTTGATAGTGCTTTGGATGTCGATGGGGCGCCCCGACGGAAAGGTGGGAAGGTGGTAGACGGTGACCTTCAATCCATCTCCTCTTCGGCGGAGGACGACGAGGGGCAGGAATGTGGGGAGGAGTCTTCTGCAACGGACAATGAGGAAAATGAGGATGGGAAGAGTCGTGGCCCTGATTCTTCGGAGAACCCTGTAGCGAAGGATTCGACTGACCAGCAGGTGGTTGACAAAATGCCAGCCACAAACGAGATCCCTCCTCCACAACCCCCACCCAAGCCATCGTTTGTGAGTCTCTTTAAACATAACCGAGAACCAACGAAAGGCATCCCTCTAGAATGTTGGGACGTGGATGAAGTTGTACGGTTAGATGCGGAGGATTTGGATTCGATAGAAAGGGACCGGGGTTACTGTCTGGTGGGGTGCTTCACTGGAAGATTTCCTGGGTTCAAGGCTATTGAAAAACTAGTTACCAGTTGGCAGGTTAAGTGCAAAATACTTCCCCACGATAAAGGATGGATCATCTTCCAATTTGACTCGGAGGATGATCGAACTAGTGTGTTAGCAGATGGTCCGTACCAGATCTTTGGGATTTCGTTGATTCTCAAGAGATTGAGGAAAGGTTTTAATTTTGACCACCAAGATTTCATGCAAGTGCCTATCTGGATTAAACTCCCGAATGTGCCTCTGGATGCATGGAATGGTCGAGCACTGTCTAAGTTGGGTTCAAGGGTGGGGAAACCTATATGTACTGATCAGATCACGGGTAATAGAACCCGTCTTGGCTTTTCTCGCCTATTAGTCGAAGTGGATGTTTCCAGAAAGCCAGTTACTAGCTTTGAGGTCAACCTGGATGATGATTTCTGCTTTAATCAACCTGTCATCTTTGAAACTTTCCCTAACTACTGTTTTCACTGTAAACTCTTCGGGCACAATCCCTTTGTTTGCAAGCATCTGAATAACACGAAACAGCCTTCACGTCCTGAAGGGGAAGGGAATGTCTTGAAGGAGGCTGAGAATAAGGCTGGGGGGACCGAGGTTGGAGAAGATCACTGTCCAGTTGCAGGGTCGAATGCCGAAGTGAATCAGGAGACGCCTAGCTCAGCGGGAGGTGAAGGCAAGTCGAAAGTGGTTACGCAAACACAGACATCTCCACCTCCCTCAACCATAGGCGATGTTCCTGTGGTTGCTGTAGCGCAGAGGGCGATAAAGGCCGTGAGCAGAAAACCAGCTTCTACCAGTACCTCAGATTTAGTGGACAAGGGGGCGGGAACACAAACTCCAAAGCGTATTACACCTATACGGGGGAATAAGAATAAACTTGCTGGACTAAACGAAGCGACCGTTCCACAAGTCTCTTCCCAAAAGCAACAAATGGGTGGGACACTGGAGATATCAGACATGGTTCTGTTAGCTGAATTAACGAGTAGACAGGAAGGTGACCTACTTACAGAGGTCCCACCCACTACTGCCAAGGCTGGGCAGAAGGTGGTCCCGAAAACAGGGACTAGGAAACAGGGGGATTTGCTACCTAATGACCAGAAGCAGTCAGATAACACTGCGCAAAAGCGGGGGTCGGGTACTCTCCTGGGTGGTAAAGCAGGGGTGCATAAAGGCAAAGGGATACTTTTGGCAGAGAATAGCCTGGGGGTTCAGCGTAGTAAAGCTGAGGATTTACTTGAATTGCCGATAGCTGGACACTCGGAAAATGTTTCCAAAGCTTCAGCTAGCCAACCCAAATCACAGTCCAGCAAATTCGTGGAGGCTGGAACTTTCGAAACTGAGAACCGAATTCACATTAAGGGGGATGTCCCTACTTCTCGGGGACAAGGAACTACTCACACCAACCGAAATGCTGCTATGGATAAGAAAAAGAGTTCAGGGGGCCCGCCAGCCCCCTCCTCTGCCATATGAAGCTGTTTTGCTGGAACGTCCGAGGGTTAAACAAGCCCTCGAGACAACATACTGTTGCCACTTTGCTCAGGCAGCAGGGTTGTAAATTTGCAGGACTTTTGGAAACTAAACTCTCAGAGGATCGGCTTCAACGATTGATGACTAATAAATTTCCTGACTGGCACTTCAGCCATAATTTTAGCAATATTGCAGGCGGTCGAATGTGTATTATATGGGATCCGATTTTCTATACTTGTCAGGTAGTTGCAGTGGGGGAACAGTATATTCATTGTCAAGGTCAATGCTGCACCACTCAGTTTACGTTTACAGTCTCTGTAGTGTATGGCCTGTACAGTGTCGGTAAAAAAAGGGAGTTATGGCAGCATTTGGAACACTTGGGCATCGACACGGAGACTTTCTGGCTTATTATGGGAGACTTTAACTGTGTCAATTCTGCAAGTGAAAGAATAGGATGTCAACAACCTACTGCTTACCTTTCGGACGATTTCCTGAATTTCCGTATGACCTTAGGGCTGGAAGACGCTCCTTACCGAGGGGAATTTTTTACCTGGCATAAGAAGCAACAGTGGGCTAAACTTGATCGTGCTCTTATTAATCAAGCTTGGGGAACTCACGGCCACATTTGTACTGCTCATTTCCTGGACATGCGGGTGGATTCGGATCACTGTCCGCTGGTAGTGGATTTTACGGGTTACGCCCCGGGGGGACAAAAACCTTTTAAGTTCTTCAACATGTGGGTGAATCATCCTTCTTATCAGGATATTCTTACACGTGGATGGGGCATAACAGTTCTAGGAACAACCCAATATTCCCTTTGTACTAAACTCAAGGCTCTGAAACGCCCTCTTAAAGAGCTGAATCGAGCTGCCTATGGGCACATCTCTCAGAAAGCCAGTGAAGCGTCTGTGGCCTTTCAACTCGCTTACCAAGCCTTGCTTACTTGACCCTATGATGCCGAGCTGAGTCATGAGGTTACAATGAAAAGGAAACGGGCTGATTTCCTTATGGATGCTGAACGTTCTTTTTATCTGCAAAAGGCTAAACGTACTCATCTTTTGGAAGCAGACAACAATACCAAGTATTTTCATGGGATTGTACGTAAGAGACGAATGCAGAACCACATCCCATACATACTAAAATCCGATGGTACTAGAACAGAATCAGCTGAGGAGGTTGCCAATTGCCTGCTTCTATTTTATAAGGACTTGCTTGGTTCTTCCCCTATGGTGCGTCAGCTGGACCCCACCGTCGTTACACAGGGACCATTGTTGGACTTTGATATGCAGGATCAATTGATGGTCCCCATTCTAGAAGATGAAATAAAAAGAACTTTGCATGATATTGGGTCCGATAAATCCCCAGGGCCGGATGGCTACACGTCGGCATTCTTCAAGCATTCTTGGCCTGTGGTAGGACAGGAGGTCACCAGGGCGGTGTAGGAATTTTTTGCTTCGGGGTGTTTGCTGAAACAGATTAATCACACCATTTTGACACTCATACCGAAGAAACAGACAGATCTGCGCGCAGAGGACTTCCGACCTATTGCTTGTCTTAATGTGATCTATAAGGTCATCACCAAAATTCTGGCCACACGCATGGGCAGGGTGGTAAATAAAATAGTGGATCCAGCACAGGCAGCGTTCATCCCGGGTCGTTCCATGCTGGATAATGTCTACTTGGCCCAAGAATTGGTGAGGGGCTACACCCGGAAACGCATATCTCCCCGATGTATGCTGAAAATCGACCTGACTAAAGCCTATGATACCATCTCCTGGACTTTCCTAAGGGATATGTTGGCAGAACTACAATTCCCTACTCGGTTTATTCGTTGGATCATGGCCTGTATCACTTCAGCCACGTATTCGGTGGCCATTAATGGCTCTCTCCACGGCATGTTTCCAGGTAAACGAGGCTTAAGACAGGGGGACCCAATGTACCCTGTCCTTTTTCTTTTATGCTTGGGGTATTTATCCCTCCTGCTGAAAGTGAAAACTAGCGGAACCGATTTTAATCACCATCCGAAATGTCACCAGCTGGGTATAACACACTTTGCTTTTGCGGATGATTTAATGTTGTTTTCCCGAGGGGACTATCTGTCTGTTCAAATCCTTTTGAACTCCTTGGCAGAATTGAATGATAGTGCAGGACTTCGGGTTAACCCCACCAAATCTAATATTTATCTTGCTGGTGTTTTTGGACGGGAGAAAGATGAAATCCTTGAAATGGTAGCTTACACACCGGGTGATTTTCCTGTCCGGTACCTTGGGGTTCCCTTAGCCCCCATGAAAGTGTCAGTTGTGCAGTTCTCAGTGTTGTTGGATACGGTAGAATCCTACCTAAATGCTTGGAATGGGAAAACGTTGTCTTATGCGGGTCGATTGGAATTAATACGCTCAGTCTTACAGGGAGTCCTATCATTTTGGCTTCAATCCTTCCCGATTCCTGCTACTGTTGCTGAGCGTCTCACCTCCCTCTGTCGAATTTTCCTATGGGGCGGTAGGCACTACAGAGTGGCGTGGGATACTCTGTGTGCTCCGAAGAGGGAGGGGGGCTTAGATTTAAAGCATCTCAAGATCTGGAATTCGGCTTTGTTATCCAAGGTGTTGTGGAACATACATGCCAAGGCAGATTCCTTATGGGTTCGATGGGTACATACAGTTTATCTAAAAGGAAGGTCCGTATGGGACTGGCAGCCGCATGTACGAGACTCAGCCCTTATGAAACGGTTAGCACAAATTCGGGACATTTTTACTCACTCATATGGGCGGCCGTAGCGGCCTGGAACAGGGACTGCCGACTCTATGCACCAATGGCCTGCTCTCTGCACAAAAAATATATGAACTGATATGGATTAAGCACTCCCCCCAACCATGGATGAGTTTTATTTGGAAACGGTATATCCCACCAAAATTTTCTTTCATAGCCTGGATGAGCTGTCGGGATAGATTACCTACGAAAGACCGCCTCCAATTCTTGGAGCTGGACCCCTTATGCTGTTTTTGCAAAACTGTACTTGAAACAATCACCCATATATTCTTTCGGTGTCCTGTCACGGGCAGCATCTGGAACCATATTCGATCCTGGCTGGGTATGAGGCACACGATGTCCTCCCTTTCTAGTGCAATCAAGTGGATCCGACGGGACTACCCTGGAGCAAGACTACGGAGCAAAGCCGCTAGATTGGGCCTACTGTGTACACTTTATACCCTCTGGAAAACTCGGAATGCGGCCTCCATTGAATCTATAGATGTTGAGTTTACTGATGTCGTGCACAGGATTAAACTGGCGGTGTATAAAATATTATTTCGATTATACCCAGCCGAACTGATATCCTTTTGATGGAGATAACTGTGCTAGACCATGGAGACTTTGTATAAGCTCTGACGCTGGAAACCTGGGGCCCGATGGGCCAACGTGGTGCAGTCTAATGTCTCCATCTGTGGAGGGGATCGCTTGTTGGTTAACCTTGTTGGGGCCGAATACACGTACAGTGCGGATGGAAGTGGTACAATGGGCGCTCTCCTGTTGGGCATCGCCATCTTCATTCCGGATGACCCACTGGAGGACGACATGGATAAATGAATAGGCGCGACTGGAGTCCGTTGTGCAAGTAGGCGGTGACGGCTACCATGTTTTTCTAACCCAGTTTGTTCATTTTGTAGGTACTCCATGTCGGGAGTTATCCAACGAATCTAATGCTA
>JAOTAY010019877.1:0-14107 GCA_025629805.1 Erythroxylum baracoense
GAAAATGCATTTCCTTAATCTCTCTTTGAGCTCATATGTACTGAAATTTCGGGTCCTAACCCTTAATATGAGAATGGAATGTTACAAAAAAAATCAAGAAACGGAAGCTAACTTTCTGAAAACCTTATGGAGAGAAAAACCAAAAAATCTCCATTTTTAACCACCCAATCATGCCACCGCTCTGATATCACGTGTAATACATGACGGGTTCTTAGTCACGTACCTCAGATCGAACGTGAAAGGGCAAAAATCAGAGAAATGCAAAAATACCTAATTTTCGGTTCTAAAACTTCAACTGAGCTTTTCGAAACTGAAACGATCCCGAATCCACTGCTATCTTCACGGGAATCCATCACCGAGACGCAAGCTAGTTCTTTCTACAGTTTTCTCAAAACACGAGTTCTCTTAACGGGTCAGAGATTCCTTATGCTCGTGATTGATATGAGCAACTGCAGGAGACCATAACCTATATATATAGCTTCTATATAGGATTTTCCCATCACAAGGCCGATATGGACCGGGTCCACACTAATCTGGTTCCATATCTACTCGGACTTCGACCTATTAATTTAGATCATTTATTGGGCCATTTTGTTATCTTTATCTGAATCAAATTACTTAACTTAACTGATAATCTATTTAAAAACTAAATTACAATTAATAACTGTCCACTGAATGGGAAATTGACAAAATTACCCTTAGGGGCAAAAATGTCTAACAATGTTATGAATTGTAGCGGCGGGGGATCCACACTTAATTAAAGGCAGAAGTAAGGGCGGCGGCGGCACTTCTCTAATTCAAAAGAAATCTCATAAATCAGAAATCTAGTCAAATTAATTAATTAATTAGTTTACTTAATTTAGTTAATTACATTTAGTATTAAATTAAATTTATATTTAACTTTGTAAAACATATTTTATTAATTTTAAGCAAATACGTCTCACATGTCACTTACAACAATATGTCAACATTAAAGTATATTAAGTGTCAAGTACAACAGTATTAAAATATTATAAGTGTCACGTACAACAATATTTAAGTATTATAAGTGTTGGGTACATGTGGGTAGTTAGTAGCGTTGGGGAAGTAACAAGATCCTCCGTGCCCATAATTCTATGGCAACTCTGTTTTAGATAGTCCCGCATATTTATGTGGATAAGATTGTCTAAAATAAAGTTGGTATAGGATTACGAGAACAGAAGATTTGATCGTGTTGGGGAATGGGTTTGTCTTCAGGTAAAAGTGGCAGTAATGCGAAAAGAGGGCATACCTGGGGAGGGAGCAGTAGTTTATATCTCTGTAATTTTATCCTATCCAAGCTTGACTAATGTTTGTTCTGTGCTAATATCCAAAACAATGTAGTTAGATATCATAAAATTGGACTGAAAATGCCTTACTCTGCAGGACTGGGGAGTTGTGGGGTAAGTGTAACTGTGACATACATTCGCATGCATTCGTGCCTGGAATGTACCCGATTTATATTTATTGTGCCCATTTCTTTGACCGAGCGTGTATGTGGCAGCTGCGCCTGCGTTCGTTTGTTTTTCGCTTGTTCAATGTTCAGGCGAAATGCTTACCAAATTTTAGCTAACGAAGGGATCTAGTGGCATAGTTCTTAATTAACCCCCGTCTCTCCTGTCTATGAATTCCTATATTTTCAGTCTTCCAAAGTTTTGGCCTATTAAGAATAGGTTTAGAGGCATAGTTGGGCCCCAATTTAATCAAATTTTAACACGGTTTGAACACAAAATACAATGACCTAAACACCTGTTTGTTCATTCTCAATTATTCATCCAAATATTAATTTTCTATGCAGACTGCCTGATTGTGGCCATTGTATGTAGTGTTTATTTTGTATTTTCAGAAAGTTTATCAGCACACGCCAACGTACTAAGGTTATAAGAGATTAATCTGATACCTAAAATACAACAAAAAGACGCTGTGGAATAGCTAGTAACAATGTAACATAAACGAAATTGCCATCAACCGAAGAACACATTCAATATCAAAAGAAGACCCATCTCACAGTACAAAATAAATGGATTCATTCACGTGTCTTAATCTTAAGTAATTTAGGATTATATAATATAAATTTTTAAAATTTTTTAATTATAATATAATTTAATTTTAAAAGTAGAAATAAATTCATTTTTTTCCCCTTTTCATCCCAGACAGCTCTAAATGGTAAATATCACAAATCTAATTGGAGAGTCAAAAGATAACTGCTTGGAGGTCATCAGTGCTAGGCCGACGGATTTCACAAATGATGTCAAATGGAAACAAATAGATGCCTTGGTAGTACTGCTGTCGCCTGTAACTAAATTAATACAATGCTAGTCAATAGAGCGTGATTCTATTGGGAGTCACAAACAAGGAAGGTCAAAATTCAGAAGTAAGAAAAATATCAACTATTACAACTGTGGTAAGAGAGGACACTTTAAAAGTGAATATCGAATCAGAAAAGGTGGAGACAAGGCCTCTGAAGCATCAACTTCTCAAGGATGTATTGCCAATGGAGAAATCTTATACAATGAAGTAGCAACAGTGTTCAAGGATGAAGTAGAGCTCGCTGATGCTTGGATAATGGATTCAAGAGCAACGTGGCATATGACTCCTTGTAGGGATTGGTTTCACACTTATAAATCTATCTTTGCAAGATCTGTGTACATGGGAAATGATCATGCCTTAGAGATTGCTGAGATTGGCACCATCAATATCAAGATGTATAATGGTACAGTTCACACTATTCAAAATGTGCGACATGTGAAGGGCTTAAGGAAAAACTTATTATCTTTAGGACAATTGGATGAAATTAGGTGTAAGAACTCCATTCAAAATGGAGTCATGAAGGTGATCAAAGGAGCGCTTGTAGTCATGAAGGTGGAAAGCATAGCTGCAAACTTATACAAGCTTACAGGAGAGACATATACGGAAGCAAATGCGTCTGTTGCATCAGTTAGTTCTGCAAAAAGTGCAACAAAATTGTGGCACCGTAAACTTAGCCACATGTCAAAATAAGGATTAGAGATCCTTGTTGAGCATAAACTACCCCCTGGTCTCACAAAGGTGTCATTACCCTTTTGTGAGCACTGCGTTATAAGTAAGCAGCATATAATGAAACTTAATGCATCAAAATTCTAGAATTAAAGATATTCTAGAATTGATTCACTTTGATGTATGGTAAGCACCGGTTATATCTTTGGGTGGAGCAAGGTACTTTGTGACCTTTATTTATGATTACTCTAGAAGATGTTGGGTATATCCTATTAAGAGAAATAGAGATGTATTTCCAACCTTCACAGCATTTAAAGTGCAAATTGAGTTAGAGATGGGGTAGAAAATCAAGTGCCTCAGCACTGATAATGGTGGAGAATATACTAGTGATGAGTTTATTGACTTTTGTAATTGAGAAGGCATCAAACGTCAATTCACGGTGTCTCATACTCCTCAAAAAAATGGAGTGACAGAGTGAATGAACAAAACTCTGATTGAAAGAACTAGAGCCATGTTAAGAACTGCAAGTATGGCAAAGTCTTTCTGGGCAAAAGCAGTGAAGACCGCCTGTTATGTGATTAATCGATCACCAACAAGATCGATTGATCTGAAGTCACCGATGGAGATGTGGACTGGTAAAGCAACAGACTATTCTTAGTTACACATATTTAGAAGTCTGGTGTTCGTGATGTATAATACCAAAGATATCACAAAACTAGACCCAAAATCTATAAAATAGAGATTTATGGGGTATGCTGATGGAGTCAAGGGGTATCGACTGTGAGATCCCACTTCCCACAAGCTTGTCATTAACAGAGATGTCATATTTACAGAAGATAATATGCAAGAGAAAGATCAAAATAACACGTGTGAAGAAAATTCTGAAGTTGTATCAATTCAGGAAGAAAGGAAGAATGAATATAAAGATTCTACTAAAGTTATATCAAATCATGAGGTGCAATAATCTATTGAATTTTAAAATACAGAAGTTCAATGGTCAACCCGTGAAAGGAGAATCCTAACTTGGCAATCTGATTATATTATGGAGGGTAATGTTGCATAATGTCTCCTAACATAAGATGGAGAACCATCAAATTTTCGAGAATCAATAAATAGCTCAGATGCGTTACTTTGGTTGGTAGCAATGCAGGAAGAAATAGAAGCTCTTTATAAGAATAAGACATAGAAGCTTTTGTCACTACCACAAGGGAGATCTCTCCATTGACAACAAATGGATGTAAAAGATCAAACGCAACAGTGATAATTAAGTGGAGCGGTATTGTGCAAGGTTGGTGGTAAAAGGATATGCTCAGAAAGAAGGTATCAACTTTATTGAAATTTTCTCACCTGTAGTTCGTCTCAATTCAATTCGGATTGTCCTCACTATGTGTGCTACATTTGACCTATATTTAGAGCAATTAGATGTAAAGACTGCATTTCTTCATAGAGATCTTGAAGAAGAAATTTACATGCATCAACTAGAAGGTTTTGAAGAACCAGGGAAAGAGAACTTGGTTTGTAGGTTAAACAAATCTTTGTATGGTTTAAAGCAGGCACCAAAATGTTGGTACAAAAGATTTGATTCCTTTATAATGAGTCGTGGAATCAACAAATTTAGTTCAAACCCTTGTGCATATTTCAAGAGGTTTGGTAATAATGATTTCATTGTATTATTGTTGTATGTTGACGATATGTTGGTTACAAGCCCCAATAAAGATCCTATTCAAGATTTGAAGGCTCAGTTAGTTGGGGAGTTTGAAATGAAGGATTTAGGACTAGCAAACAAGATTCTAGGAATGCAAATTCACCAAGACAGAAATCACAAGAACATTTTGGCTTTCTCAGAAGAATTACTTGAAGAAAATCTTACGACACTTCAATATGTAAGATTGTAAGTCAATCTCTACCCCTCTTCCTGTTAATTTTAAGTTATCCTCAAGTAAAAACCCTAGCAGTGAAGTAGAGAAGAAGGAGATGTCTTAAGTACCATATGCATCAACTGTGAGAAGTTTAATGTTCGCTATGATTTGCATAAGACCAAACATTGCACAAACAATGGAAGTGGTTAATCATTACATGATGAATCCTGGTCGAGAACATTGGTGGGCAGTAAAGAAGATCCTAAGATATATTAAAAGGATCTCAAATGCTGCTCTATGTTATAAAGGATCTGAATTTACTGTCAAAGGATATGTTGATTCTGATTTTGCAGGCAATCTTGATAAAAGAAAATCCACTACAAGCTATGTGTTTACTATTGCAGGAAGAGTTGTGAGCTGGGTGTTTAAACTACAAACAGTTGTAGCATTATCTACAACATAAGCTAAATATATGGCAGCTACACAAGCTTACAAGGAATCGATTTGAATAAAAAGGTTTTTGGAGGAACTTGGGCACAAACAATAGAAAATTTCTTTGTATTGTGATAGTTAGAGTGCTTTTCATATTACAAAGAATCCAGCTTTTCATTCCAAAACTAAATACATAGTAGTTCAATATCATTTTGTTCATGAAGTGGTGGAAGATGGAAGCGTGGACATGCAGAAAATTCACACAAAAGAGAACGTAGCAGATGCACTAATAAAGCCAATCAACACTGATAAATTCATATCGTGTGGATCCTTGTATGCCTTGGCAGAGACGTAGACAGCAGAGAGATGGCAAGATAGAAATAACGATATAGAGATTGATTGGTTCTCAATCAAATTTCCAAATGGGAGATTGTTGGACTAAATCCCATATTGGTAAAGAGAGAACATAATAGCCTCTATTAAGGCTATATAAGGAGGCATATGTTTAAGGTTTTACATATCTCAAAAATCTCTTCCCCATAACCTTGTGTATTAATTCTTGATGTGGATTATGAGATCTTCCACTTTTAATAATTTTTTTCTATAGTGGAAAGTTTTTTATTCTTACCCGTGGTTTTTCCCCATATTCGTCAAGGGGATTTCCATGTTTAATCTTGTGTGTCCCTTTTTTATCTCAATTTCTTTTATTGGTGTGTTTGCTCTATCTATGTGGAGTCCATCTCCTATTAAGAATTACCATAAACATCACTTGGTGTCATATATGAGAATTTGAACAGGAAAATCAACTCTTTTGATTCCTATCTTAATTAGTTTACAATAATATTAAAATATCTTAATAATTTTAAACAACCGAATATTTTTTCCTTATTATTTTTCCTACTAATATAGGATTCAATTTGAACATTTTTAAAATAATAAGGTTTAATTTGAATGTTCCAAAACATTAAAGATTTAATTTTTCTAAGAAGCAAACTTATGTTTAGGTCTAACTTCCCAACATATGAACTTTTGTTCTTATACTATAGAAGCCAAAAGTTCTACTTTGAAGACAATTTTAAGTTATTACGAAACAAAAATAAAGCTTGGAGCCAATCTTGTCGAGAGATGGATTTAGGTCTTTCTTCTTCGAGCGATTTACTATCTTAAATATATAAGAACTAATAAAAGAAGTATAATAACATATTTTTACATGGCTAGAAGCACCAAATGGGAAGATATTACAGTAGCTATAGAAGGTATCTAGAGTTACAAAGGTAGATTGGATGGAGAAAAGAGAGTAGGGAAGGTATGGAAGAAAGGAATTGTATGCTGGATATAAGAAATATAAAGAAATGGAGAAAGTGATAAGAGAGTTATAAGGACCACAAGTAACAAGCTCGGGAGAGAGAGAGGGGGTGGGGGTAGAGGGGAGAGAGAGATGTTGGATGTGAAGAGGACAAGTGCATTGGAGAGAAAGAAGGGGCCAGCTTAGGCTTGAGTGTTTCAATTAGAGACAGACAGAGAGAGAGAGAGAGAGAAGAGAGAATGTACAAAAGGCATAAAGGAAAATTCTACTACCAGCTAATATGAGTTTTATTACACTTTCTTTTGAAATAGAATAACCCATAATCGTTTGATTTATTTATATTATAACTGAATGATTTATGTTCATTCACCAAGTGTATATATAAAGATTTACAGAGGTGAAATAAAGCAACTATTCCTTTCATAAATCTTTATATGGTATCAGAGCTTTATCAATGACCAACGTCAATGGATTCCAACTCTGGCTCATCAGCTACTAGCCAAAATGTTTCACAATCTTCTACCCTTTCTTTTGATTTTCCCATCTTAGCAAAAAAACCTTAAACTTTAATCTTCCTATTAAGCTTGATATGCACAACTTTATCAACTGGAGAGCACAAGTACTTGCAACCATAAGAGCCCTTGAAGTTGAAAGTTTCATCACCACTGTCCTCCTCCTCAGGTCATCACTGTAAACATAGATCAATCCACTAAAAACCCATATTACAAAGCATAGCATAGAACATATCAGTTGTTACTATATTTGTTGCTATCAACCATTAGAGAAGAAGAGATCAGGTAAGTAAACCATTCTAATTCATCTTACCAAGTATGGTAAATCCTAGAGAGTCTTTACGCTCAAACTTCCATAGTTAGAGTCCTGCAACTAAAACATCAACCCTCAACAATTAAAAAGGGATCATACACCATATTTGAATACATATAGAAAGTTAAATCCACAGGAGATTCACTCCAAGTTGTTCGACCTGCCATCTTGAATATGATCCTGTTATGGTTTATTAACACACTCCATGAAAACTTAAACTCTACAATAAGTACAATACTCTCTTATGATGCATAAAACAAGGATAGAACAATTGAATACAATTGCTCAAGCAGATATTTTATCACCTACTACCAACCTTGCAACTTACAACAAAAATAACTAAAATCGAGGTGGAAGTAGTGGATTTAAAGGCAAAGGAGATCATGAAAAAGGAGGTAGATGGAATGGAAATAGAGTTTTCTGTCAGTTATGCCATAAACATGAGGGTCTAAAATGTCATAAACGGTTTGATATATCGTGGCAAGGCAACACTACACAATCATAGAAACCGAACAACTCCACTCATCAATCTACATAGAACAATTCACAAAGTAATCGTCAATCTTACTTAGCCCTCAATCAACAAGGTTATCCCTCTTCTAAAGCAGTTAATGATAGTACATGGTTTGTAGATAGTAGGGCTACAAATCATATAACAACAGACCTTAACGATCTCTCAATTAGCTCAGAGTATGGTGGTAAGGACCAACTTATTGTTGGTAATGGTAATTCTCTCCCTATTGGTAATGCTGGCTCTTCTCATATCCATTTCCAAGATAGCATACACACATCTCTTACATTGAAACAAATCTTGCATGTTCCAAATATAACAAAAACCTACTGAGCATATCTAAACTTACCGAAGATAAAAAGATTACTGTTGAGTTTAGTGATGTTAATTGCCTATTTAAGGACAAGGTAACAGGGAAGGTTTTGATCAAGGGAGTACTTCGAGATGGCCTATATAGCCTTGAAGCTACCACACCACAAAACAAAACCAGGCCAGTCATAAAACCACATCCTACTCATAAGTCTCGTGATTTTTGTTGTTCAAATTACACATATTTCTCTTCTTCAAAAGATAGTCACTATGAGGCAAACTTAGCACAAAATAATGTTAATGTTTGACATGCCAAACTATGACACCCATCCAACAGTATATCGAAACAAATTCTAAGTTCAATGAAGTTCAATATTAATCTAAACAATTTATCCTTTTGTGATGCATCTAAGCAAGGAAAACAACATAATTTACCCTTTTAAACACATGATATAACAACTCAAAATCCATAAGACATCATATAACAAACATTTTAGGGACCCTCTCCATATCTCTCAACCGAAGGATATAAATACTATCTGATTTTTATTGATGCTTGCACCAGGTTTACCTGGTTTTATCACCTAAAACTAAAATCAGATGCACTATCTATTTTTATTAAATTCAAAGTTAATATTGAACTTCAATTGAACAAAAAGATCAAAGCTTTTCACACTGATATGGGAGGGGAATACAAAGCTCTATTATGTTACCTCACATAACATATGGTACAACTACGTCTTAGTTGTCCACGCACTCACTAACAAACTGATATTTTTAAAAGGAAACATCGACATATCACTGAAACATACCTAACTCTCTTATCATATGCTCACTTGCCCCTTAGTTATTGACTTGAAGCTTTCTCTACAACTATTTTTCTTATCAATAACCTTCCATCTCCAAGACTCAACAATACCTCACCATTTGAAAAGTTGTATAATAAACCACCAATTGTCTCTATCTCAAAACATCTGGTTGCAGTTGTTTTCCTTATCTTAGATATTATTCTCACCATAAATTTGACTTTCATACTACCAAGTGTGTTTTTTTGGGATATAGTTCCATGCATCAAGGCTATAAATGCTTAAATAATCAAGGTAAGATCTTCATCTCTCACCATATAGGATTCAGTGAGGAAGAGTTTCCATTTCCTCAACTTTTTACCGCACACTCAAGCAAAAATACAACTTCACCAAGTCTTCTTATATCCACTTTATCCTCAGCCTCGTCCTATCAAAAGGTAGTCTCATATCACTCCTCTACAGTAGAATATTTTTAGTCAGCAGAATCCTCAACCAACAAATAGGTAAGCTCTCAGAATCCTTGTTAACCAGTACATACAACCACACAAAACACTATAAACCCACTTCATAATCAAAATACCTCACCCAATCCTATTTTGCCCATTATATTAAACTCTGCACCTAACACCATTGTGTAACTACCACATAACACTCATCCTATGCAAACTCGCTCCAAGAGTGGTATTTTAAAACCGAATCTTCACTCTACCACTCTTGTTTCTACCCCGCACACTAAACCTACAACAGTATCAAAAGCCTTAACTAATCCTATGTGGTTTCAAGCTAGGTAAGCTGAATTTCATGCTTTACAACAAAAAAATACATGGACACTTGTTCCCTATGAACCTACTATACGCATTCTTGGTACAAAATGGGTGTTTTAGACAAAGTATAATGCTGATGGGACTATTTCCAAATACAAAGCTCTTCTTAATGCTAGAAGGTTCAATTAAACCCTTGACATTGATTTTTCATAGACTTTCAGTCCGATTGTTAAATCCTTAACAATCAAAGTTATTATGTCACTTCTTGTTTCCCATCACTGGGATATCTAGCAAGTTGACAATAACAATGCATTTTTGAATGGTGATCTACAAGAAACTGTTTACATTAGTCAACCACAAGGTTTTAAAAGCATAACACAGCCACATCATGTCTGCAAGTTAGCTAAGGCTCTCTATGGTTTAAAACAAACCCATAGAGCTTTGTTACATAAACTTAAACATACTATTGTATCAGTGGGGCTTTCTCAATTCCAAGTCAAACACCTCTCTGTTTTATTCACACAATCAGGGTGTCATTACAATATTACCAGTCTATGTGGATGACATACTCATCATAGGAAACTCATCTCAAACAATCCACATAGTCATCAATCAATGACAACCTTAGTTTGCATTAAAAACACTTGGAAGTATAAATCATTTTCTTGGTTTTGAGGCTTACTGAAATAGTAATGACTTATACCTTTCACAAAGCCACTATATTCAAGATTTGCTTCGCAGAGCCATCACATCCTCATGTAAGCCTTGCTCCATTCTGATCACAACAACAACCAAGCTATCACTTCATGATGGCACACCTTTTGAGCATCCAACTCTCTATCGAAGCATTGTAAGAGCACTTCAGTATCTGTGCAACATCGAACCTGACATATGCTTCGTTGTAAATAAACTAAATTAGTTCTTAGCAAATCCACTAAATACTCATTAGGTTGCTTATAAACGTGTACCATGTTACCTGAAAGGCACTTCCAGTTTGCGATTGCTTTTTCGTCCTTCGTCTACGCCTTTGGCCCTTCAAGCCTATACTGATTCCGATTGGGCCAGCTCTTGAGATGACCAGAAGTCTACCTCTGGCGACTGTGTCTTCCTGGGGGGCAATCTTGTCTTCTGAACCTTTGAAAAGCAACCCACAGTCACTTAATCAAGTATCGAAGCCGAATATCGAGCTCTCTCACAAGTGTCTACTGAACTTCTGTGGCTCACATCGTTACTCTTCGAGCTGGGGTTTTCTGTTCCTCACAAACCGACTCTGTGGCGCGACAATAATGGAGCTCGATCGCTAGCCCAAAATCTTATTTTTCACTCACGAACAAAACACATAGAAGTAGATGTACATTTTATTAGAGATAAGGTCAAAATGGGTCTTTCGAAATTAATATGTGACAGAACAGCTTGCCGACATCCTCACGAAGCCTCTCACTTCAAAAAGATTTAATCCTTTAGTCTCCAAACTAAACCTAGTTACAAGCCCTCAGTTTTGTTTGAGTAGGGCTGTAAGAAGAGAAAGTACAAAAGAAATCAAGGGAAATTCTACTACTAGCTAATATGAGTTGTCTTATACTTTCTGTTGAAACAGAATACCCCACAATTGTTTGATTTATTTATGTTATAATTGAATGATTCATGTTCATTCACCAAGTTTATATATCAACATTTACAGAGATGAAATAAAACAACTATTCCTTTCATAAATCTTTCCAGAGAGCATATACATCATATGTATGTTCCCAAGTTGGGGTTTGATTTCAAGTGCGCTAAGAGAAACATGTTTGTTTTTGAGCTAACAAAGTGGGCGACCAGACAAAAGGACCTTCAAAGCAAAACTGATGTATTAAGGACTTCGAAAAAATGTGGTATTCCAGACCTACAAACTGAAACATGAAACAAATCTCACCATCCAAGCTAGTTAAAGTTGCACCAATTGTGCCAAGAGTGCGTAGTGATCAACCCACCTCTTGGAAACATGCCAGAAACAGGCTTCTTTCTTTGGTCCTGAATGTACTGATTCTAAGCACAAGCAACCAGTTTGTGTTCTATCAGGTTGCTCCAAATCATACTTCTCATGCCATTGTTTCCTTCATTGTCCCTTTGCTTCTTAACTTTCTTGAACTCAAGTATCAGGGAAATGATTCTATTTCTTCATTTGAAGAACATCCCATGACAGTTCTGACCGCTACTGGTTGTTTGCTGGTTTATTGCCTGGATTAAGCCGTCGAATTGGCGAAATTCTCAGGTAATTTTTGGCTCCTTAATTATAGAAAAAATCAATAAGGATAAAATGTTAGACATAATCCTTAAAGATTGCGACAAGAATTGCTTCGTTCAATTAGAATTTTGGTTTGACGTTGGGACACTACATATATTCTCCGTAAACACAATTTAGGGGACATTATATTCAACTTTGCACCAACTGAGTATGATTATAATTTTAGAGAGTTCTTTTAAATCTTCGCATACTTGTTTCTAGCAATTGGGATTGGGAATTTGGGATGGGAGCTCATATATTATTGAGAAGGAAGTATATTTCTTTGTTTTTTTTTTCCTTAAATGGTATATGATAAATGCAATTTTTCATAAATATATCTCTTTTATATTTTGAGTTTTCTCTAATAATAAGAAAATGTTTAAGTTTTAAAGGTTTAACTGGTATTAAACCATTATAAAATCGGTATATAATGAATAAGAAGTAAAAATTATAAAAATAAGTAAAATATATAGTGTAAAATAAAATGTTTCATTGAAATAAAAATGCACTAATAATGCCTATTAATATATAATAATCCAATAATTTAACCTAATATTAAATCTAACATAAATTTTAAAATAATAATAAAATAAAAATTATATTTCTACATTATTATTTATTTAAACATTCATAAAAACTAAAATACGTTTAAAGCAATTCAAGAAAAAGGACTATAATTTTATTATAATTTTTTTAAAACTTTGTTTAAGGTACTGGAAAACTTAAGATGACAGGTTTGCTGGGTGATTGGTTTGCCGGCTTTATATAAGTCAAAAGCACCCAGCAAACCTGTCATCTTCAAGTTTTCCAGTACCCTTAAACAAAGATACCAAAAATAATATAGAAGCACCCAAAGCCACATCATCAAGTTTTCCACCCTTAAATACGCGCACTCCATACTAATAAAACACCCTCCAAGCTAACCAAAGTTGTACCAATTCTACCAAGGCTGTGTATTGATCAACCCAGCTCTTGGAAACATGCCAGAAATACGCCTCTGTCCTCAAAACACGAGCAACCAGTTTGTGATCTCTCAGATTGCTCCAGATGTTTCCTTCCATAACATTGTTGCCTTCATTGTCCCTGTGCTCCTCGCCTTGCTTCAACTCAAGTATCAGGGAAGTGCTTCTGATTCTCCATTTGAAGAACACCCCGTTACAGTTCGGTTTGCTACTGGCTGTTTGCTGGTTTACTGCCTGGTATATGCCGTCGAACTGGCGGAATTCTCAGGTAATGCTCAAGTGTATGCGATTTTTGCTCATCGTTTTAACTTCTTGTTCGGGTCTCTATCTATAGCTTCCCTCGCATCGATGATCTTTCCAAGCTCAATCCGAATATTCTTGTATGGAATCTGTATCATTGTTTCGGTGGATCCTCAGCTTCTCTTCAACACAATTGAGATGTTCATCAATTCGGTTTATGTCTCCATTAGGAATAGATTTCTTCGTACAGCTATGAGGGATCGAGGAGCCATACTTCCTGTGTTTAACCAACACGCTCGGACACATTGAGTACATCCTATACATGTCAACTCGGATTAATACCGTACTTTACTAGCGAATTCAGTTAGTCTTTGGTTAACGTTGTACCTAATGAATACTCCCCATCTTGTATTATGGAACTAAGGACAACTTTTTTTTTATTATTATTTGGAAACCAAATCAGCTATACTAATCAGTGTTTTGAAAACCGGACCGAACCGGCCGGTTAGACCGGTGAACTGGTGAACGAATTGGAGCATGAAACGGTCCAGTTTAGCCCTAATTTTTTGTGAGTGACTGACCCGTTCATTTTGCGGTCGGACCGGTAAAAACCGCTGAACCGGTGGAAAAAAACCGGCCGGTTCATTTAAAATGAAGAGTTTTCCTTTAAAAATCAAAACTTTTACAACTATAGTGAATGAATATTATGATTACTGATCTTTTTTTTATCTTTTTGATGAAATATGACTAGTGAGCTTTGTTATCTTATTTTGTGTTGTGTTGGTGAACTTAAAAAAAAACTTGTATGTTTTGAAGTTTGAAGGTTTAAGTTA
>JAOTAY010019878.1:0-14106 GCA_025629805.1 Erythroxylum baracoense
AATATGTTCCAACTACATTTTCCAGCTTACCACTTCCAACATTTCACATATAATAGTTCTAACTTCCAAGAAAAGTTTTGGGGTCCAACAATTTGTTACTGTCAACTTCATTTATTTCGTGTAGGTTAGGTTTATGCCCCCTACTTTGTACTTTTCGCTTTTCTTATTAATAAAATAGGGTATTCATCCCCTCCAGGGTGTCGTCCCTGGTTTTAAAAGAACGTAGGAAACAAGACATTCCAAAAGGAATACAGATATTGCTTTTGCTGAAATATGTGTGTTTTATATGTTGATTTGGAGTCTAATATGTTGCATATGTTGATTGCAGAATTGATCCATTGGTAGACATTTATCTTGGAAGATTTCGCTGTTTATTTCATCCCATATTGTTGTGATTGTTGAAGATAAAACCACTCAGAAACATTTGTAAGTAGTGTTGTTATTTGATATTATCCAAACTTTCTAGCCTCACATTTATCGAACACTTCTTGAGGAGTTCCATCCATATTATCCTGATATAGCTACATTAAAAGAATAGATGTTCAACGCTTTCCTCAGACTATCAACATAGTGAATACCAATTGGTGAGCTGAAAGTGTCTAGCAATTTTATCAACTATTTTCAACTTGCCTTACATTGCCTTGAAAGAGAAATTAAATTTATAACTTACAAAACTAACTTAAACTCAAATTAAAATCCTAAGTAACTAAATCGCTAACATTAATCAACAATTTGGTCTTTGTTAATGATATTAAAATATTGATATATTTAATAAATAAATAATAAATACTTTGCTCCATTAAGATAGTAGTAAGAGAGTAAAGGTCAATCCTTGACGACTATATCCTTTACAACCTAAAATTTCAACCGTAACTTATCTTCAAGTATTAAAATTTTAATTCGGATTTCATTAAGATTCCAAATATCAAGTTTGACTTTTAAGGCTTTCACTAACAGTCCAAACAAAGTTGGACTTGAACGTGTAAGCCCACTTAGAAAAGGTCAGACGTCTACTTTATTCTTCATGACAACCTTCTTTAAAAGTCCTTGGACGAGAAAGACGTGAGATTTCAAAATTTAGCCTTCAAAGAAGAAAATCGAAAAAGTTGGAATTAAGTCCAATTTATTTCAAATCATCTAAGTGTCTCATACGCATATATAACGATAAATATAATACTAACAATCACAAATACTTATGAAATAGTTAAAATATTAAGTACGAAAAAAAATTATGATAATATTAATTCTATCAACTTGAAAATTATAATTAAAGTTGAACGGTGTATAACACACATCGTATATTAAATTAAATGATGAAAGGGTATGTAATTAAATATAATTTATAATTTTAAAATTTATTTGATGAAATTAAAAACTTAACTATCAAAATATATTTTTCGTAAACGTTCAAGAAGCATATCTAGCTGTTCATTTATAAATGACTTTAAATCCTGAAAGTTACTTTTCCAATGGTCTCTTTCGTTGTCATCAGATAGCTCTAGCAAATTTCTCACAAGCATGGTGCTTTAAGGTGACCGTTAAGTAAGGTTGGCATGATAACATGAATTAAATGTGTATGAAAATTCTGTTTTGACATCTAAATAATGATTTTCTTTCTATATCTGAAAATGAATCTTTCGTTATCATATACATATACCGTAATTGCGGTTTTCCACGATGATTATTGAATAAGACTGGCATGATAGCATGGATTAAATGTGCATGGAAAATGTGTTCCGAATCTAAATAGTAATTTTGAATACTTCACTGCTCCGTCATTCCAAAAATGAAAAGAATGCTCAACTTCTCATGTGTATTATATGAAGTATATTTGGTACGGTATGATGCACTTTTACTTAATTTTTTTTATAGAGTAGAATATGAGCAAGAGAGGATTAACCCTTCATAAAAGCACTAAACTGGAAATCAAACTTGAGCAGCAAACGCAGACTTAGAATTGGGGAATCCCAAATACGTAATCTCTCGGTACCTGACGAGCCTTATTTCGCAAGAAAATCCGCACATTGATTCCCCTCACGCAGAACATGATTCACATAACAACCCCAAACGCATCCAAGCAATTCCTTGATTGCCAAGATAATCACTCGTTGTGGGTGGAGTAGTAGTACAAGTGAACAACAAGTTTCACCGCATCCAGAGAATCCAATTCAACAATAACTCGTCGATAGCTACGATTCCACACCAGAATCAAGCCATGATAAATAGCATATAGTTCAGCCACCAAATTTGACGCAATGCCTATAAAGCCTGAGAAACCAACAACCCAACAACCATATTAATCTTGAACTAAGCTGCCAAAACCCGCAGGACCAGGATTTCTAAGAGAGCTACCATCCACGTTTAGCTTAAGGTAATTGTGTGGCGGGAAGGTCCAAGAGATCCATCGCATATTCCTCTGGTTATTCTCTCCTTCCTGATAAAAACTAAGCTTGCATTCACTGAAGAGTTTTAAATGCCACCTATGCTGTCTACAAATAGGTATAGACTCTTGGTTGATCACTTCCCGGTTCCTAGCACACCAAATAATCCACAAGCTAGTAACAAATTCGAGAATATCCTCTTGGGATAGATTGTCCCTAAGTGCATAGTTATTTATACACTCATCTAAATCAACAGCAAAGAAGCGTTCAGAGATAGCTGGAATGATTTGCCTCTAAGTCTGAGATGCCCAGATACAATCCCTCAGCGCATGAGTCATTGATTCCTGACCCTTTCCACATCGAAGACACATTGGGGAAGCAGCCATATGAAGCTCAAATCTAAGCAGATTTGTGGGTAGGATGTGCCATCTAATTACAAATTTGCCAAATAAAGAAGCGAAGTTTTTGTAGTATATTCAGCCTCCAAATCTTGAGCCAATATTTTTTAGAATCAATAGAACAAGGAAGCCTAATGATGAACTCATATCTGGATTTAACAGAATAAGAACCTGAGGTGCCCCCACCCCCCACATATTAGACAATCAGGAGAGGCAACCAGAGAAAAAACTAGAGCAGCATAAATTTGCATCCTAATATCAAGTGGGATATGGGTGTTGATCCTCACAAAGTCCCATTTTCGACTTTGGTCAATTATATCCCAATCCTTCAAGTCTTTATCTTAGGGAGAAATATTCTGCACTAAATTGCATAATGGATAATCCCCCAACCAACGATCAAACCATAGAGAGATATGTTCACCAGAGCCTACTCGCCAAAAGAAATCGTCACGGAGAAAATGAATAGATTTCTGAATAGCTTGCCAACAAGGGGAAGCATTTGGGGGAGACAAATGACACTGCAAAATGTGTTGATCACGAAGATATTTATCTTAAATAATCGAGACCCATGGCTTATCCTCTCGTGATACTAAGGACCAAAGAAGTTTACGTAACATGGCGATATTATTATCTCGAGCCATGCGAAGCTCCAGTCCTCCAACACTGTTCGGGCTACAAACAGCTTCCCAATTTATTAAATGAATACCTTTCACTTCTCCAGAAGAATGCCACAAGAAGTCACGGAAAGCTTTATCAATAGAGACACAAACTCCAGTACGAACCCAACAAGTTTGCTTAGAGTATAATGGTATAGTGGACAAAGTGGATTGGACCAAGGTGTGTCTGCCAGCCCGATTAAGTAGTTTGGCTTTCCACCCTTGTAATCGAGATTGAACTTTGTTAAAATTATGCTTAAAAGCCAGTTTCTTGTGCACATCATGCATAGGTACCCCAAGATAGGAACCTAAATCCAAAGTAAAAGTGAACTTCAGCTGCCTTTGTAAAAGTGCCCTATGTCCATGCGTTACAGACGGGGAAAGATACACTTTAGACTTCGTATCATTGACTGCCATTCCTAAATACATGCAAAATTGTTGGATTTTAAGTGAGAAAGTTTTCGTGCTTTGCATGGAGGAGTGAGAAAATAAGAGGACATCGTCCGCAAATTGTAGATGAGAGATGGGTGGGTTCTGAGCTGAAAGTTTAATCTGTTTCCATTGTTTGGATTCCAATTTTTTGGCTATAAGTAATGAGAGCTTCTCCATACAGATAACAAATAAATATGGGGATAAAGGTTCCCTTTGGCGAAGCCCCCGTTAAGGACCAAAAGCCAGTAACTAAGAACCGTTCCATAAAATAGACAAGCTTGAATTTGTGACACATGACATGATAAGAGATACTACTAAAGGAGGGAAGCCACACTCATTGAGGGTTTGACTGAGGAAACGTCAATCCACCCTATCATAAACCTTTTCCAAATCAATCTTCATAGCTAGATACCTTTCTGGTTTCTTCAATTTATGAATATTGTGAATCAATTCCCTAGCGAGAATAATATGCTCAGAAGCAGTACGCCCTCAGATAAAAGCTCCTTGTATGGGGCTGATAAAAGAACTCAAAAGAGGACGGATGCATTGAACTAGCACTTTCGTAAGGATTTTGTAGCTAACATTACACAAACTAATGGGTCGTAATTGAGACAAAAAGACAAGTTGATCCTCCTTTGGAATAAGTACCAATAAAGTTTATGTGATATTCTTCAGACAAACACCAGTCACAAAAGCTTCTTTAACCATATGGAAAACCTTATCCTTGACAATATCCTAATATTTCTTATAGAAGACTGGTTGAAACCCATCTGAGCCAGGAGCTTTATACACCTTCATAGATTTTAAGGCCAAGAAAACTTCGTCTTTGGAAACTGGGGCTCAGAGAGTGCGAAAATCATCCATAGAAAATGTGGGATGATGGGATACCAAAGGAAAAGGAGTAGGAACATCATTAGCAGTGTAGAATAAACCTGTATAAAAATCCAGAGCTTCCTTTTGTAAGAGTGTTTCTTTAACTATCCAAGAACCGTCTCTACTGCAGAGGCGTTCAATACGATTCCATTTCCTGCGACAGATAGTCATAGCATGGTAGAATTTCGTGTTCCTATCACCATGTTGAAGCCATTAGACCTGAGATTTTTGGTACCAAAACAATTCCTCTTGTTGAAGAATGGTATTATACTCAGTAATCAGTTCCTGTTCCAATTGCGTAAGAAAGTCGCTGTGAAAGTAAGCAAGGAAATTCTGAACTCCTTTTAGTCTTGATAGAATCTTCTTTTTCTTATGGAAAATATTCCCGAATGACTCTTGATTAAAATCAAAGCAGCATGTTTAACGTTGATTAAAGCTTCATCTAACAAAGAAGAGGAATTTCCCCATGCAGTAGCGACTACGTCAGGAAAATCTTTATGATGTGTCCAAGCATCTTGGAAATGAAATGGTCGAGAGGTCAAAGGAGGAGCAAAGACATTGAGTTGCAATAGTATAGGATTATGATCAGAGTGTGTTCTAGGAAGATGATGAAGGGATGCCTCTGGAAATAGAACACGCCACTCAGAGTTACAAAGGGCCTTGTCCAGAAGAACAAAAGTAGAGAAATAGCCATGCCGTTTTTGGTGATAAGTGAAAAGAGAGCCCTTGAAGCCAAGATCGAGCAATTCACAATGATTCTAGTTCGTTTTGAATTTTTTGGCAAGATTTACAAAGAAGCCATGGTCGGCGCTTTTCACTGGGATTGGCATAGTCATTAAAATCCCCTATAAGAAGCCATGGTCGATCTATAATCGTATGAATGCGTATCATTTCCTGCTAGAAGACATCTCTTCCAGAAGTATGAGGATATGTATAGACTGCGGTGAGGAACCAGATATTTTCACGTATATCCGAAACAAGAAGATGAATGAACTGTTTATGGGACACCAGAACTTGAAGAGAGAAATACCCCAGTTTCTAAAGGCACCAAATACCGCCAAAAAAGTCTGTCGAATCTACACGGAATATATGCTGAAAACTAAGAGATTTAGATACTCTTTTAGCCTTAGAACCTGATATATGAGGTTTTATGATAATCAAGATCTCAGGTTTATAGCTATGGACAAGTTCCTTTACACAGCGAAAAAAATCTGAATTTGCCGCACCTCGACAATTCCAAGCAATGATATTAGGTTGGTAATCATTAAAATAATTATTATGAGTAGGGAAGTCTACCCCATTAATCTCATCAGTTGCACTATCCATCAAAACAACTTAGTCATATTTTGTATCAAATACCGGTTGAGTTGAAGCTTGTTCGGCCAGATCTAGAGGATCTAAATTCTGACCATCCCGAGATCGTTGATCAATAACCTCTTCATGAAGGGTAGCAGTAGAGTTTAGAAGATCAGGAGGGACAGGTGTGGTAGAAAAAGCCTGACGAAATTAAGATGCTACATTCTGCACCAAATTTGCATCCAAGGGACGAAGTAAAATGTGTCCCTGTTTCTGTGGTTTCAAAGCTGTGTAAACTATATCCCCAGTGATCATCTCAGTCCTTATTCCATTTGTGTTATCGTTTTGCCCAGTCTCAAAGTTTGAGGAAACAAACCTAATATTCCTTTTGTTGCTATGACTATGGTCTTATCTTTTAGTAGGTTTTGTTCCCTTCCTGAGCCCATTAGAGCTGCCAACAGCAAAGGCAAACTCAGGTTGGGCTTCTTGATCATGGCCAGATTCAGTATACCGTTGACCCATTGTAACTGTATTATCATCTTCATTTAAAACTGAAAATTGGGTATCTGTTTAGTGCGCATTTCTAGCAGAAGAATCCGTTTGTTTATTTATGATAATTATCCTCACTCGTTACTCTACCACCATCTAAGATCCATATCTTGGTTTTTCCTTTAGGGTTTATGCCACTAACATTGGCCATTGATTCTCGCAGATTACCCTCTATATGGGCATTAGCCGTATCATTTTTTTCCAATAGCTGGTTACCAGGAACCGGTGCATTTACACCATTCCCCTCAATCAGATAAGACCCTTCTCTATGTCCATATTTGCCACATATGAAACAGATAGTGTGTAATCCCTCGTATTCAACATGAAACCTCTTTCTGTCAATTTCTAATAGGTCAACCAATGGTTTGTCAAGCTCAATCTCGACACAATTTCTAGCGAAACGTCCACGGTTTGCTAAAGTAGTGTTCCTATCCACTTTAATTGCTTTGCTAATTCCAGAAGCAACTGCCATAAGAAGATCATCATCATAATATTGGACTGGTACATCCTGAATCCTTACCCAGACTAGTGTTGAATCAACTGAAGTGTAAGTAGCTGAAAACCCTAGATTCCAAAGACGGACACTGAGATAATGGTCGAAAATAAGCCATAGGCCACCACCCAATACGCGGTCAAAATCATTTTTAAAATCAAACTTAATAAAAAAATATTCATAACCTAAATCTAGAACATCAAAACCACCTGCCGGAGACTATAGCTAATCAATTTTATTGTATAGCATCTTAAATGAAATAGAGCGTCCAAGCAACTTTACAACAACTGACTGGCACCAAGGGATCTTAAGTTGTGCCATATAAGTCTAATTAACTTGAAATACTGGGATAATTTTATCTCCCTGCCTGAAAACTTTTTTGACAACTCCATCTGCGATGAGATCTTTGGGAATTCTTTGCTAGGCATCATAAGCTTACTGGTTTGATTGTTCTTGATTTAGGACTTTATCTTTCTATGAGACTAGTGGATTTCCCGCAGGACTAGATCTATGAGGGGCTAGGTTCGGAGGTAGAACAAACGGTAGTGAATTAGGTGGTTTATCTAGTGGTCGATTTTTCTTCACCGGACGGGAATTAGAGGGAGAGGCGCATTCTCGAGAATCCATCACTGGTCACTTCTAATTAATAAAGTTTTAACGCCTATAAAAGAAAAGGTTGCTACATTTTTTCTGGTGACTATTAATTACTAAAACAGTAAAAAACCAAGTTAAATATATGTTCACCTTTAGCCTTTTATTACAAGTATTCCACATTCTTTGTTTTAATTAATAACTAACTCCATCCTTTTCTTATCTTGACCTAGATTTCATTCATTTTCAAAGAATCTTGAGAAACTCTATTTATTCCATATGAAAATTGGTACATGTGAAAACAAACAGTAAACTACATACAAATAATAATAATTTTAGTAGTTTCCTTTTATATTATAGATAAAAGTCAGGTACAAATTTTGGGAGAAATTTTTTGGCACATTTGTATTTGATATTAGCACTAAATAATTTTGTACGTCTAGTAGGACCCTGATGTCAAGAACATGGAAAGGAAAGAAATTGTTTTGCAGGGAAGGTTGACAAATTGTTTGTCACTCTACTACAATATGCTGAGGGTAATCCATCTGTTCTAGCAAAGTAAATTTTTTAGGGACTCAAAAGGCATATTGCTCCTAATGCAATGGAAGTTAGAGAATGCAGTCACCTCCAAAAAACTACCTTTATAAGGGATATATTCCTCCACACAAAAGACAAGATGTTGCTATGGTGCCTCCTCACATTAATCTGGGTAATGAGTAACTAACAATCAGGACCCAAATTCTAAGAAGGAAAGGATTTAGTGGGGAAGCTAATGCAAATGGACTATAATATGGTTTGGGAGGTAACATTGCAGCGGCAAATTGCAATCCCATTATTCACCACCATAAATGGGATCACAAGTTGATATGGAAGCTATTAGGGAAGTGGTTCAGGAACTATACGAGCCTAGTTTAAGACAGTCTAGCCATACAAAACTTCACAAGCCTTATCCATGTTAGATTGATCAAGAGAATCCTTATCCTTGTGGCTATAAAATTTCCAAACTTATCTTGTTTTCTAGCGAATATGGTTAATCCACTATTGAGTACATCAATAAGCTCACTATACAATGTGAAGAACTAGAAAATTCTGAAAAATTCAACTACTTTAAGCTTAGGTTGTTCTCCAGTTACTTAATAGGGAATGCCTTTTCAAGGTATGATTTATTGGTAGAAATGGAAAGATTATTTCATTCTTAGTTTTTTAGAACTGAATCTGAAGTTAACACAACAGAGTTGTTGAGAGTAACTAAGAAGAGTGATGAGAATGCTGACATATTTATCACTCATTTTTTAAAAAATAAGAAGTCAATGTCAGATCGCACTTCCAAAAATTGAATATATGAAGTTAACTCAAAGAACGCTAGACATTGAATTATGAAGAAATTTCAAGGCGTGGAGTTTCATGATTTCTATGAGTTGGCAGTGAAAGCCTCTAAATAGGAAGATCTCCTTAGAGAAAAAGGTCACCATAAGAAGAATTCACTAGGCACTTATGTTATTAAGACAAATTTTTATAATTCAACCATAACTGAAGTCCACATCCATAGAACTTGCATTTGCCCCTCTTTAGAAGTTAAAAAGAAAATGCAAGTTTCGTCAACCTAAGTTTAGTATACCTTTAACACTTCCAAAATGGAAGAGATTTTTTATTATTTATTACAAGAAAAGTTTATCACCTTCCTAGAGCATAGATTTCTTATGAAAGAGGAAATTAGAGTTAAAGACTATTGCAAGTATCGTAGCAATTAGAGCTACTCAACAAATTCATATTGGGGTTTTAAAAATATGATCCAATATCATATTAATAAAGGAATTCAGATGTTTGTTGAAGAAGACCAAACTATACTGATAGAGGAAATTCTGTTACTACTAGTGGAAACTGTTAATACTATTGAATTCAATTTATGCTTATTGTTAGCGGTAAAAAAGATGTTGAAAATTGTTTAGCATTAGCATCAACTATAGGAATAAGGGGTTTTGTTCCTAAATATAATACTAACTTTAGGAATTGAGGTCAGAGAATTCGTAGGATACAATAGAAGGTAGAGATCTCAAGAAAAAATTATCGAGCAAAAATCACTCAAGTTTACAAAAAAAAAAGAACTTTAAATTCTTAGTTATCGATCTAGGTAACCAATTTGTGGTACCACCATAGGTACCACTATCTTGACGTTGACAGTAAGTTAGACATCCTAAAAACCTGATACTCTTAACATGAACTAAAAAAACATGGCCTCAGTGACAAAGATCTATTACCAAGGTTGAAAAAAAACATCAATAATGGAGAAGTGAATTTTAAGAAAACTAGTTTATAAGAAACTTATTTTCTTTAAAGAAAATATTATGGACCCTAATGGCAAAAAGGGAAAGGTAGATGTGATCAATCAAAAGAAAGATAACATGTAAGTGAATTCTATATTTCATGGGAAGTCAGCTCACTCTAAAAGTCAATAAGAAGATTCCAATGGGTTCATTATGACTGGGGACATTCCTATTTAGGTTCTATGTACTGCTTCATCCATAAAAATTTCAACATAATTTGATAAATCTAGTGAAAAGGGGATGGAATTTCACCCTTGATAATGGTGAATGTAAAGTGTTAGTATGGTTAATAGGAGGAATTTTTAAGAAAGTGATTTTGGAAAAACCAACTGAGGGTATGACATAATATATAAGGCCTTTGTATATTAAGGCTCATATTAATAAAAGACCAACTTCAAGAGTTTTGGTGATAATAGGTCGACAATAAACATTATGCCGACTAAAATGATGATAGCTATAGAAAAATTGATGTTGATTTGATATTGTAGACTAAAATGATGATAGTTGTAAGAAATGATGATGCTAATTTGATACCAACTAGAGTAGGCATTGTTACATTCAATGGTGAAAATACTATAGCATGGAGATTTCTTTATCATCAACAAACATACCAATTACTAAGTCTTATTGGGGCTAGATTAGATCCATTTTAATTATTGTATTTCATCATCTCTACATGAACTGTAGAGCCCGGCCTCTACCGCCATCACATTGGCTCAATGGTAAGAGGCGTCCGCTTAAAGCGGAACAAAACCCTGAGGTCTCGAGTTCGAGTGCCAGAGGGGACAATACCTGGAGTGATGGCGGTAGAGGCCGGGCTCTACACATACAAATCAAGGTATCCAAAAAATGCAGTAAACTTAGAAACTAAGATGGGACATGCATTAATGTTTTTTCAAATACCATAATTAAAATTGTAGAAAAATATTTAGATTTTACACTAATTTGAGCATGCAATTTTATTTTCAAACTCAAAATAAGGTATGGCAATTTCCAGGTTTCTAGGAGCAAAAAAAAGATGAGGTGGCAATTTTACAATTTTAAAAACAAAGAATAAACATGGTTAGGTTTTCATAAAACCTAATTAAAAAGGGGTTTTTCATAAGCAAGTTTAACTTTCCAAAAATGTTGATTTGAAGGAATCAATTAGATTTAAAACAAAAAACCCTAATTGATAGCTTTAACCCTTAATTTTTATCAAATCTGTTAGGATATATGTTATATATCTAAGTAATTAGTTTTGTATATTATTTATTAATTGAAGATATAAGATATTAATTAGATAATGACTTGGATTCAAAAAGCTATTGGTGATAATCTTGTAGTTGTGAACGAATCCTATCTTGGATTGAAGTCTATTATCATGTTGGTATTGGAATTGTTTTACTGTTGGATTTTATGGATAGAAGAAAATAAAGGGATATGGTTATAGTGGGACTCTCATCGCTTGAGGGATTGTATCCACGGTATAAGTCTATCTCCAATGTTCGTTAATTGAAGACTAAAAAGAAACATAGCTGAAGTGGTGTGGTAGAGATGGGTTTGGTGTTGGTTTAATGAAGAGTGTAGTGGGCATTAATTACATATGAAAGAAACGAAGCTTACGTGATTTTTGGGAATATAAGATAAAGGTAAGTTGCAAGATCTTTGAGGGAATGTCTAACCCTGCTATTGGCTCCAAAACAACAGCCGTTTTTACGCAGAATGATGATGATGAGAGCAATGATTATTAATTGATTTCTTTATGGTCTCCGTATACTTTGATTGGTGAATGTGTTATCGGTGCAGCTATGATTTCGTGTTGGTGTTATGTGAATCAGTCCATTGTAGTTGCGACAACTTCTAGATTTATTTCAGTGGAGAGGAACTCATCGGGAAGTTGTTCTTTTCTATCTCAAGTGTATTTAGATTTCGTTCTTTATTATTTTAATCACTTGAGTTATTTGTTCATCATTCTTCCATTAAAAGATTGATTGAGAAAATCCTCTGTCGAGTTTAGTACGAGGCGGTCGTACTATTAGGTGTGAAATTCTTTCACGGGAAGTGAAGTTGAGTGATAATGTCAAGGGTTGAGTGATGTCGACTCAGTAAAGCCTTGTGTAAATCTATTGTACTTCGGTAAAACTGATTAAACTGGGTGAGGGCCCCGCAGACGTAGGCAAGGAGTGCCAAACTGCGTTAACAAATTTATGGTGTCGTTTGTTATTTTTCGTATGATTGATTTTGTTTGATTTGTGCCAGAGACAATCGCATAAAATCGGAAAGTTTGCGAAACAATTAACCCCCTTCAGTTTTTCAATATATTTTTTAAACGGCTACAAAATATGGCTCATACATTGAATATCATTGTTAAATATAATACCTTTAATTTGTGATCCCTGTTAATAATAAAGAAATTGTTAATAATAAAGTAAGAAAAAAGGAAGATTTTGAATGAAGAAATTATAATTGTTACAACTCAGAATAAAAAAAGATAAACTTTTGCTTCTTTGATGACGTGCCTGGTGATGTGACAACATGTTATTTTTCTTAGACAATAATTTCACATGACCACCATTGAGCACCAAGTAAAATATCCTTGATTAATAAATGTTTTTTCATCCTTAAAAAATTTATTTAATAAAATAATAAGGAAAAAATAATTTTTTGTATATGGAATGAAATTATATCAACTTGAACAAAACAATTGATATACCTTCTAATAGTTTTATTCTTTATAATTTGACTAATTGAAATATTTCATGGAACACTATATTTCCTGTTTTTTGATCAAGCTTTGAAGACTCAAAAGTTCCTAGAATAATCAGAACCTTAACTGATTCAAGAGTTCGAGCTCTTGATAGAGTCACATATAGCTGTCCATGTGAGAATACAGGCTGACGGAGATAAATTCCTACATAATCGAGTGTTTGACCTTGGGATTTGTTTATGGTCATTGTAAAACATAAATGAATAGGGAATTGTGTTCTGACAAAAGATATTCCATTTTTTTCATTTTCTGAAGATTGCAAAGAAATCTTAGGTATAAAAACTAATTTTCCTTTGTGAGGTCCAAAGACAATTTCTGCAGCAATTGCATGGTCTTTTAATTATCTACATATCAACCTTGTCCCATTGCATAGTTCCTTAGTTGGATTCAAATTTCTTAAGAGCATAATTGGGGAGCCTTCTTTGAGCAACAGTTTGTGGGGAGGTAGGCCTTTAGTAAAGAATTGAGAAAATCTTCATAATCTGCTTGATGCCTTCGATCAACCGTTGTGTCAAAACTCATGTATGAATAGACATTTCTTGACAATTTGTTGATCATCATGTCATTAATTTTGTCAACACAGCCGTTTGTTGGATACAGTACTCATCTATTTATCATCTTATATGGATCAGAGGAATACAAGCTTAGGTCAGGGAAGACGTTTTGAAGTAACCTGGTGAAGGTAATGGTACATTAGAAACATGTAATTGTAATTTTTTTTAAAAATAAAATCAATAGTAAAATATACAATGAAAAATCTATTAACCTATTAAGAGACTCATCCTTGTTATGATAAGGAATAACCAGTTGTTTTGGCAAGGATATTTGATCTTGCTCGTTGACTGGCTTGGTTCCTTCTCATTCACGTAATAAAAATTCATAAAAATTTGGACTTGACATAGCTCTCATATTTATCGTCAAAGAGAATTTACGCATCTATCGCTATAGATGTGAATTTAGAAGACTTGAATCAATTAGTTGTTGTTTTGTAGCTTGGTCAATAATCGGCAAAGTTTGACAAAAATCACCACCAAATATAACAATTTTTCCTCCAAAAGGTTGATTAGAGTCCATGATATCTTGAAGTAAATAATGAAATGCTTCAATGGCTTCTCGTTTTGCCATGGAAGCCTCGTCCCATAAGATAAGACTAGATTCAAATATCAAATTTGCAATACTTCTTTGCTTACTTAACTGAAAAAAAAATTTCTTTGAAAAATCAAGCAGGATTTTGAATCTTAAGTCAGTTGTCCTACCACCAGAAAGGACTGATGTTACAACACCTGAAATTTTAATTATTCAAATATATAATATATTTAATTGATAATAAATTAAATAACATATGTTTTTATTTCATGTTTTAA
>JAOTAY010019879.1:0-14102 GCA_025629805.1 Erythroxylum baracoense
AGTTATCTTCTCCTTAATCTAAGGCAAATATATGGTTATCTACATGTGAAAGGAACCTACTACATCAACTAAATATGGTAAAGAGAATCACATATAATAATGTACATATTTTTCCTAATAACATGGAACATATTATTTATAATAAAACTATACAAATGCTTATTCTGCCTAGTGTAAAAGTAGAAAACAACTAAAGATCATCATGACATACAACAGTGACATGTCCACCAGAAGAGCCAAAATCATATTTGACAAAAACATGGTAGAAATAAAGAATGACTTTCAGGCCATGAACATCTTTGAGCTTTATAATGACTTATTCCTATCATTTAGATCAAAGATAGTTTTGAATCTTTTTGGCATATAATGAGAGCTAACATAATATTTTGTAAGGAAAACATTATAGGACTAATCCTTAAGATATGGTAATCCTAAGAATATTATGAATAAGGTCACTAGTAAAAGTGAATTTCCATACCTTAAATTTTGGAAAAGAATTAGGACTCATCACAAATTATGCAAGTACAAAACTTTTAATAAAGTAGCATAACATTCGTCAACTCACTCTATGACACTTAACAGACACAGAGAGATAAGGAGCCAGAAAAAGGTAATCATACCAATTCAACATAATTCACCTCCCATCTTCAGTGGAGATGAAAGGAAAGTTAGAACTTTACCAGAATATCTAGTGAAAGAAAGACAAATCAGAAGAAGATAATCAGAAACTGTCACTCATAGTCAATCAAATATTGACAAATTCTCGACTCTGATATTCAATTTCAAGGAGTATTGTCCACATAAGGCCAAATCATTTATGACAAACTACATGGTGAGCATTTATGAGCAACAGTTGAACCTGATAGCTAACAGTAATGATGGTTTCAAACTAAGATGCTAAACCTTCACGGAAAGAAGGTGCTGCTGTAGATGACACAACAAAAAGACCACCAAGAATCAGCCACAACCATAAACTCAGAGCAAAATCAACAAGCATCATGGCCTCATACACAAGGAAATGCAGATAACACGCACGAAAACAAGCTGCAAAATCCTACCTAGAAAGAGAATATGTGTATGGGGTGGTGAGTATGTACAGCTCTTACCTGAAAACGAAGATCATTAACAACGACGTGAAACCCAGATGAGCCAAATGCACGCCAAGTGAGAGTACCCAACAAGAAAGTCACGCCAATACCGGAAAGGGAGAGATCAGAGAGCAAAATGAGTGAACCCACAAAAAAGAAGACGACGAACCAGACTGCGGAGAGGTGCGGGAGAGCTGCAGGAGAGACGTTGACAGAGTTTGTTTTAGGTTTTAAACTGAGGGCATATATGACATTTCACCAACGTGTCTCCGTCCCTCATTTTTGTGCCACAGTCACGAGAATGACAAGATTTTACTGTCCCTGTCTCCGGAGTCGGGACAAATTTGGGTGGAGACAGCAACCAAACAAGTTAAAGGACAGGATTTTTCTATCCCTGTCATCTGTCCCCACCGATGGGGACAGCAACCAAACACTGCGTAATAGTTGTGTTAGAAAACGTGAATTCCTGGCACCTTTTGAAGATCTTTTATTTAATTGAGAGTTATAGGCTACTAGAACTTTAATCAAAATAAATAATTAATAAAGGCTGCATAGTCGTTCAACTATTCTATCCTTTTAGCAAAAGATTGAATTTATAATACTTGTACTAAAATATACTTTATGTTTAAATATTTAAGAAAATTTCAATATTTTAAAATTATTTGATTTAAACTCTCAACTTATATAATTTATTAATTAAATATCATGTTAATTTTTAAAAAGTAAATTTTCTATTTCTATGTAGCCTTTTTTGATGAATTATTTCTATGTAGTTCATATGAAACTATTATCTTAGTTTTAAAATAAAATTTTGTTTCTCTACTCATATTTTCTTTATTATATTTTCAAAGCAAATTAAAACCAAACTTATTAGGTTTTTATTGAAAATAATTATAAATTATAATTATAAATAGATAAATAAAAATTTTTTAATATAATAATTAGAATTATATATATAGAGAGAGTTGATATGACTACTATGGACG
The DNA here is from genome assembly GCA_025629805.1 of Erythroxylum baracoense. NCBI lineage: Eukaryota > Viridiplantae > Streptophyta > Magnoliopsida > Malpighiales > Erythroxylaceae > Erythroxylum > Erythroxylum baracoense. The sequence continues at coordinate 2,075 of JAOTAY010019879.1, forward strand.
GTCCGATACTAAAATAACAATTATCGCCTCGAGATGGAAAAAGATTCTCTTTGAAAATTAATTTTGTCCCATCTGCTAGAACTTGAAGAACTCCCAAAGGACCAGCATATTCTGGTCCAATACGTTGTTGCAGATATTTTTCTTTCTAACCACACAATTACTAATATACGTATTGCAACTCACAAATATCGCACAATTTTTTTAAGAAAATTACTTCAGGTTATCACGATCGATTATTTTTACTACTATTTTAATTTTAGATTCTAAAAATTATAAATAGTCTTTATATATGCAATTTATAGTCAAAATAATTTCCCATAAAACCAAAATAAATAATTGTATGTTTATAAGTAAAACGTTATTATTAAATAATTTCGTAATGCTAATAGTTTAATCTTTTAAATAATAATTCTGATCAAATCGATTAGTTTGGTTTAATTTTTTAAATATTGCTTGAAATGATTAGAGAAAATTCTTTAAAATTTTCAAAATATTAATTATTAAATTCAGTACTAAATTCTTAGAATTATAAGTTTTTCAGATTTTTATTTTAAAATTTTAAAATTTCATATAACTACCTAAATTGAATTAATTATTTAATTTTAATTTTTTGATTCATTAAATAGTATTTACACAAAATTAGTATTTTATGATATATACTCAAAAGTTTACTTAATGTTCATAAAAAAATAACTTAACTTTTCTATTAATTCCATAGCATTGGGATAGCCGAACGAAAATGCCTAGTTCTTTGAAAGTGCGAAGGTATACGATAGAGTGGGTAATCACTAGTCTATTATTAGTCGAAGCTTTGCCAAATGGACTCCTAACTCCTCGTGGTACCTTTTCGCATTGAAGATGTTCTTGTCAACTATAATTAAGCACTTGATGCTTCGTTGTATGAGCCAGTAATAGGAAAAAAGTTGCCTTCAACGGAATCAAAATTGCGACTTTCAACTCAAGTTAGGCGCGTCTAATACAATCCACCGTTACCGATCACTAACCAACCCTTTAAGCAACTTCATTATACAATTGTACAACCTATTGGCTAGGGTTGTAGTCGTACCAGGCTGCTTTCTTAACAGGTCATGTTTAAATTAATGCATCTTAGGCTTAGAATTTTTAAACATCAAATCTCAAGTTGGGCTCGGCCTCAAGCTGCTCGAGCCTGATCCAATCCAAACCCTGATCGTCGTAAACAAATCAATTTTATTTTGCTAAAAATAAAGTTAAACGAATCGGAGTGAAGTTTGAGCCGTCTTAAGTCCAACCCGGCCCTCATGTCAGCTTACATGAGTGAGATACGCATTAAGAACGTGAGAAAATTAAATGCATGCAACTTTATTCAGAAAAGGAATAGTTTTCAACCGGATAAAATGGATGCAAGATAGAACCTCCTTAACTACCAGTTATGACCACTTCTGTTCCTTTTCGTACGTTGTTGGTTGTCCTAACTTTGTTTTTCTCCTTTTTCACTTGAGAACTTAACAATGGATAGTAGACGTCATATCAAAACACAACGGAAGTTCGCTCTTAACAACACCGGCACATTACTGCCAGTAATACATGTCGCTCTCTGTCACTATCTCCCCCTACTACTTGCTGTTTGCGATTTTTCGCTGGAGAGAGAAACATGAGGTTTTCATGGTTGGAGGATTTAGGAGATTCGATTAAGGTAGGTGAGATGGGTGAAACGGTAACCAGGGATCATCTTCATCTTCATCTGTCTTGTTTGTCCTTTTCTGCATTTGATCTCTCGTGCCCAGTATAATTACCATCTCCGAGGTTGTTGGGTGCACCTAATCTTCTTGCTTCTCAACAACCACATATCTATATTCTTCTCCTCCACGATCCGTCTTACTGTTTTCTATTGATATCTGGTTCGCCTTTTACCAAAATTAAGATATTTGAGGATATGGGTCTCTGTATCTAGACTTCTCTTCCATGCTTTTGCTTTGTTCTTGGGATTTCCAGGTGTCAGAAAACCCATATCTTCTCTATACCCCACTACCTTCCTTGCTCTCTCCCCACGGGGTGGGTTCATCTAAGCTCTCATTCTTTCACTATCTTGATCCTCCTCTGTTTATGAGTCTAGAGTTACTCTTTTTTTGAGTGATAGCGGTCGAATCTGTCTGTGCGAATCACTTTCAGGTGGTAGAATGTGTGTGTTTTTATAGTGTTTGATTTGTATTCTGGGTTAAGGTGACATACCTCATCAGAGGTAAAAGCTTTGTACAAAAAGGTTTTTTAATTTAGATTTAATTAAAGTTCTTGACGAGGAGGAAGCCCACTGCTGGGTTTGGTGGGTTTTCTCTCCTAGTCAATGAAAGAGGGGCGCAGGTTAATGGCACAGGTGATTTGGAGCCATTGTTTTACCCGAAAACAGTTGGGTTTACTTGACCTCCTTCCTTTGCTGACACTGCTTTTCCACAATTGGCTGGCTGTTCTGGCTGTTCTTCCACTTTATCTCGTATTTGTTTCATTCCAAACTTGAATTTGACTCGTAATATATTTCCTCTCTTAAAAACAAAATCTATAATGCTACTTTACTTGTTCATCACTTCTTTCACCTTCCTCCTCTTTTTAAAGTCCCTTCTTTCTCTCAAGCCATTGCCTCCATGGGCAAATGATGTGAGATTGTTGTCACATATCTTCTGGAAAGAGTTTGTTAACCTATCTTTGCTACAGAAGGCCCTTCTCAAAAGTCTTTGCATCACTAGATTCTACTCAGTGGTTTCTGTGAAGACGATGGCTTTAACTTCAAATACCAATGTACAAAAAAATGAGGATGGAACTGGATTGATGTCAATTTTGGACTTGCCAGAACTGGCCCTGGACTGCATTCTTGAAAGGCTATTCCCTGCTGGGCTTCGTAGCATGGCGTGTGTGTGTACTTCTATGAGGGAAAGGTGCATGAGTGATCACTTGTGGGAAAAACACATGAAGCGGAAATGGGGTAGGGTTATTGGCCCTGCTGCTTATAGGGAGTGGCAATGGCATTTAGCTACTAGAAAAGATTTTTGGAGCTGTAAACTCAACAACCGAAAGGGGTTCATGAAGCTCCTATCTATGTTTTCACGATTTTTTTGGATTAGATCTAAGATCAATGTTGATAACAAGCAGAATAGTCCTTTGCCTGTTGATTCAATCATGTTCTGGTACCTTATACTTGAAAATGGCAGGTTCTGGTTCCCAGCTCAGGTGTATAACCGAGAGGTGATGATCATCCGGCATATGTCACCTTTACACGACCTGAAGTTCTAAATTTTTTTATCTTTAGGATCACTGATTTCCGATTAGCTCTTTATTTCAAATTTTTGGGAAGATTGATATGTTGTGTTTCTTCTGGTAATAAAAGTTCTTCCATGTTGTATATTGCAGAATGGGCATGTTGGGTTCATGTTATCATGTTATGATGCCGATCTTTGCTACGATCCTCGTACGGACACATTTCTAGCCAGGTAATTGAAAATATTGTCTTTCTGGATTATGATTATGAATAGTTCGTTGTTAATAGAGCTTAAATGTAACTATGGTGTTATAGATTCTTGAATCAGCTCTTGCCTCAAAAAGATGTTTATGCCTTAACAAGGAATGAGGCAAGGATTAACAAAATGGGAAAGCAAATCTAGTGGGATTGAATTTTATAGGATTTGTCTGATGCAGGTATGCTTCACTTGGAAGAAGACCAATTGCCATAGAGACTAATGTGCCATGGAAAAGACTTAGAGCACCACCTGTTGATAATTCTCCATACGCCCTATATGTCTCTGATTGCTTGAACGATCTACGCCCTGGTGATCACATTGAGATTCAGTGGAGAAGAAATAAAGAATTCTCTTATGGTTTGTTCATAACACTATTCTTTTGCTGTCCATTTAAATTTTTTTAAAGGTCTGTCTCAGCTGCATTGATAACTAGATTCAATGTCATTTGGATGAAAGAAAATTGATTTGGATCTTAATCATGGCAACATTGGCCATAACAAGAAGCTGGATACAGCTTTTAAATAGTGGTGAACTCTAAAATCTACTGAAATGTCCATGATTCATGGTACACTTCTTGTAAGTAACAGGCAGAGACCGTGAGACACCAGTTTAATACTAAGTGATTTACCTGGATTTGAATATTAAAATGCAAGCAAAAGCATATGATGTCTTTATCCAAGTATAAAAGGGAGTGAATATAGAATATAATGCCCCTTTCGATTAAATATGGTATGAATCTCAGGTTGGTGGTATGGTATTGTTGGTCACCTGGAGTCGTGTGATGGGAATGAATACAGATGCCAGTGTCATAGTGGTGGTGAGTCATTTCATCTCTTTTTTCTCCTTCTGATTTGCATATAAAGATTCCCGTTATGCATTAGTTGTTGAGATTCTCAAACATATAGAAACTTTCTTCTTCTATTTAAACATCAAGAGTAAGAGGAAAGAGGATTACTTAGGAACAGGAAGATAGAGGAACTATACTGAATATAGCTTCAAATTCATGAGACAACAAGCCCTTTACTTCTTTCCTGTAAGAAGTGTCGATGAATTTATGATACAGAATGCTTTTATGGTCCTTTTCTGAATTCCAGCTTTTCATTTGTGGACCTCTAGTTATGGTTATTTCTTTGGTCACCGAGACAAATCCTTGTCTATATGTCCTAACTTCTACCAGCACGGAAATAAGCACCGTTCTCAGCGATTTTCTATCTTCTTCACAACGTAATGGGCCTCAATTGTATTCCAGAAGTTGCACCATTGGATGATCCGTTGGTCATGTTACATCACCAGAATATACCCTTTCCCACTTGTTATTTGATAAGAAGGGAAAATGTGATCTGGATAAGAAAATTAGCTTGTAGGGAATGATGCCATCCATTTTTGGATTTGGAACTTATGCTGAACATGTGCTCAAGTTTGCCGTTCATTTCAACCTTTGGGAACGTCTGTTCAGTTATACTTGATTTTTATAGTGAGATTCCTTTTAAGATAATATACTAGAAGAAAGGATCCAACCATAAACCTGTTCCTAACTCATGTTTTCTTTGTCATAACTTGGTATTTTCCATCATGTTTTGATATTACAGATACCATACTGTTGGAGTTCCATCAGTACAGTCCTGGTTTGCGGTGGAGACAGACAACCATAGACAGGAAAGATCATAGAGAAGAGGGGAATGAGGCGGATGGATTTTATGGAGGAATCAGAAAGCTATATAACAATGAGGAAATTTCCAGGTGGAAGCAGCTTTGGCCAGATGAAATATTGGAATAGAACCTTGCACTGCAGCAAGGTATGGTTTTCATGAATCAAATGGCTCTAGTGATCGAACTCCATAATTATGGAAGTCTTTTACTTTGTTCTTGGGGATTTTCTTGGAGGGGATGAAGTTTTAGTTGGAAATCACTGAAGAAGAGCCTGTCCTCTTCAAGATTTATAAAGCACTAACATATTACCAGCCCCGCAAGTTTCATTGCTAAAGCCAGGGATGATGAGTAAGAAGTGAAGCTTTATCGGATTTTAGACCCATCCAAATGGGCCTAATAAGACTAGTCATTAACAGCCATCAATAAGCTGCTTGGTTTTGCAAAAACTAGAGATGTCAGTTGATGCTTGAAGGCCATGAATATTAAAATTTTAAAATTATTATTAAACATAAATTAATATGGATAAATTTTATTGATATAATTCGACATAATATTAAATTCTTACTAATAAAATGGCATGATATAAATTTTTTGTTAAGAGTTTTAAAATTTATAAAATACTTTTAAATTATGAAATTATTTATTCAAAAGTATAAAATTATAAAAGTTTGAAATTAATTGAATTAAATCCGTTTTATGGAATCAAATTATGGATGACATATAACAACAATAATACGTGAAGCTTAAGAAAGGTCTAACAATTTGCAGCAACCTTATCTAGAGGCAAATTATGAATAACATAAGAGCGTCAAATCCATGATCATCATGATACTCGAACAACCGATTATAGATAAACTAGTAGAGTGCAAAATCATGGACTTTGATGAAATAAACTGCAAACCATTATTTGCTCGATCTTTGAAAAGTGCAAACCTTTGGAAATATTATTAAATAGCTCCAGTGGGTTGAAGATATTTGTAACATGGGTCTGATAAAAGCTAAAGGCAACGAGCCCGCAAGATGGAAAAGCCTAAATGGTTGAATATTCCAGAAGCAACTATTCATATACAGAAATGTAACATAATATCTGTCAGAATGCTGAGTGTATATACAAACAAAATAAGTTGTACAAATCTGTTATGAGGAATCTGTATATATATATATACCTCATGCACTGTACATGTAGTCCTTTCGTACAAAAATAAAAACATTATTATCCTTTTTCATAGTATCAGAGCTATGTGACTAACATCACAATGGCTACAGAATCTACCTCTACCACTCAACCCCCTCTTTCTTCTTCTGATCTTTCACCTGCTGAAACCATGAATTTTTCTACCTTAGCTAAAACACTCAACTTTACTCTCCCAATCAAACTTGACAAACACAATTATATCAACTGGAAGGCACAAGTTACAGCTGCCATTAGAGCCTTAGAACTTGAGGATTACATCTCACCTTCCTTCTCTCCTCCTCCACCTTTTATCCTTGCCACAGTGACTGCTACTGCTACTCCTAATCCTACCTATCGATCCTGGCACAGATCTGACCAACTTCTCCTCTGCTGGCTTCTTTCCACAATAGTTGAAGATGTCTTTGGCCTTGTTCATCAGTCCACAAGCTCCCTTGAAGTATGGTTGCTTCTGGAAAAACTCTATGCACAGACCTCCATGGTGAGAGTCCTGCAGCTCAAACAACAATTATCAACGATCAAAAAGGGATCTAGCAGCATTTCAGACTATATTCAAAAGATCAAGTCAATCGGTGATGCTCTTTTGGTTGTAGGACATCCAGTTTCTGAAAATGAATTAATATTGAGTGCTTTAAGTGGCTTGGGATAGGATTATGATCCTGTTGTTGTTCTGTTAACACATATTCACTGTCCTTCTACACTCCAAGATGCTTAATCTTCCTTAATGATGCATGAATCTTGTCTGGAACAACTTCAATTTGAAACCCAGATCACTGTTCCTACTCCTGTTGCTAATATTGCACAGTTCTCTGACTCTATCAGATTTTCAAACAGGGGTAGATCCTCCTATCGTGGTAGTCGTAGGGGCAGAAGACGTGGTGGTCGTGGTCGTCTCTTCTGTCAACTCTGTCAAAGACCCAATTACACTGCTTTACAATGTAATAAGCGTTTTGACCACAACTGGCAGGGTGCTCAGCCCTTTTCTTCACTTCCGTGGAAGTCACCACCACAGTCACCACAGCAGTATCCTTCTTACATGCCTTCATACACTCATTAGCACAATACACATTCAGCCCCTCCACAGGCTTACATGGCTCCCCATTCACAGTCGTACTCTTCATCTACACCTTCATCTGATTCTACTTGGTTTGTAGACAGTGGCGCCACAAATCATATTACTCCAGATAACCAACTTCTTGCAACTGGATCAGACTACACAGGAAAGGAACAATTAGCTGTTGGAAATGGTAAATCACTACCTATAGCTCATATTGGCTCTTCTATGCTTCATTTTCAAAACCATACATCTTTATCTCTTAATAATCTTTTACATGTTCCATCTATTTCTGAAAATTTACTTATCATTTCCCAACTAACCCGTGACAATAATGTTATTGTTGAATTCTATAATGAGGGTTGTGTATTCAAGGACAAGGATTCAGGGATGGTGCTAGTGCGGGGAGTCATAGAGAATGGCCTCTACAGTCTTAAATCCACCATACCACCAGCCAAACCTTCTGCCTATACTGCTGTTATCACTCCAAATTGGCACGCCCGCCTAGGGCATCCATCTTCTCATGTTTTATCCTTAGTTGTTAAAACTATGAACATCAAAATTAATTCTGTTGGATTTTGTGATTCATGTCAACTTGGCAAACATCATCAATTACCATTTCAATCTAATGTTATTTCTGCACAACAGCCCTTGGAACTTATTTATTCTGATATTTGGAGTCCATCTCCCCTTTTGTCTACAACAGGACATTGCTATTATATCATATTCATTGATGCTTTCTCACGTTTCACTTGGTTTTACCCCTTAAAACAAAAATCTGAAGCATTATCTACATTAAAACACAAGCAGAAAAGCAACTCCAGTACCCTATCAAAGCCATTCAATCTAATAATGGTGGAGAGTACAAAGCATTTTTACAATTCCTTACTCAGCAAGGCATTTCAGCACGCTTTTCTTGTCCTTATACTCACCAACAGAATGGTGTTCCTAAACGAAAGCATCGCCACATTGCAGAAATGGGATTAACTTTACTTGCTTATGCTAAGATGCCTCTTTCCTTTTGGCTTGAGGCATTTTCTACTGCTACTTATCTCATAAACCATCTACCCAGCCCCATCCTCAACAACATATCCCCATTCACCAAATTATACAAAAATTCGTCCACCTATACTCATCTAAAACCCTTTGGTTGCAGTTGTTTTCCACACCTCCGGTACTACAATTCCCACAAATTTAATTTTCACACTACAAAATGTATCTTCCTCGGCTATAATAATTTCCACAAAGGCTATAAATGCATGAATTCAAATGGTTATGTTTACATCTCCCGCCATGTCACTTTCAATGAATCCGAATTTCCCTACCTCACCCTATTCTCACCTAAGACTGCATCCATTCTCAAATCTCCACCTAGTTTTCCCTTTTCTACTTACTCGTAACTTTCCTACAGTGTAACTCCCTTCTTCTACTCCTACGCATCAGCAGCAGCTCCTCCATCCTAGTTCGGATACTCCCTCTCATTAGGTAAGTTCCACTTCTCCTACTGTCGCTTCCTCCCCTCTGTTACCCTCCCACAGTGACAACCCACCTCCTCCCCACACTACCAACCTCCTCACTAACATACATCCCATGCAAACCCGCGCTAAAAGTGGTATTCATAAACCCAAAATTTACACCTCCTCTCTCACTACCACATCCACCACAGAACCATCCTCTGTACATCAAGCATTGAGGGATCCTCTCTGGTTTAAGGCCATGGAAGCATAAATTCAAGCACTTCGTAAGAATCAGACCTGGACTCTTGTTCCTCCCGAATCTCACATGAATGTTCTAGGCACTAAGTGGGTGTTTCGAGTTAAGTATAATTCTGATGGTTCTATTGCTAAACATAAAGCACGGTTGGTGGCTAAGGGCTTCAATCAAAATCCTAGTGTGGATTTCACTGAGAACTACAGCTCTGTTATGAAATCCTCTACCATCAAAGTAATTCTCTCTCTTGCTGTCTCCTTTAATTGGGATATCCAACAAGTGGATGTCAATAATGCTTTCCTAAATGGGGCCCTTCACGAAAAAGTTTTCATTTCCCAACCTCAGGGTTTTGAAAGCTCTCAGCACCCATCCTATGTTTGTAAGTTATCTAAGGCTCTCTACGGTCTGAAACAGGCTCCTCGTGCCTGGTTTCACACTTTAAAACTAGCCCTCACTAGCTGGGGCTTCAAGCCTTCAAAATGTGACACTTCCCTATTTTACTTTTCCTCTCCACATCTCACTCTTTTCCTACTTGTCTATGTCGATGATATACTTGTCACAGGTAACAATTCTCAAGTAATACAATCAGTCATCAAGAAACTCAGCAACCAATTCTCTCTCAAATCATTGGGTTCATTACATTATTTCCTAGGTTTTGAAGTTCAAAGATTAGTCAACAAATTATACTTATCTCAACAAAAATATGTTGAAGATCTACTTACCAGGGCCAACATGTCCACCTCCAAGCCTTGCTCCACTCCTATCTCTTCCGCCAACAAGCTTTCTCAGTTTGATGGTGCCCCGTTTGATAATCCTTCACTGTATCGTAGCTTGCTTGGTGTTCTCCAATATCTCTGCCATACACGACCTAACATTTGCTATGTTGTTAATAAATTAAGTCAATTTCAAGCTACTCCTCTCACGACTCACTGGATTGCATTAAAAAGAGTTCTTCGGTACTTACGTGGTAATTCTTCTCAAGGTCTGCTTTTCCGCCCTTCCTCCATGCCTCTTCAGATCACCGCATATAGTGACTCTGACTGGGCGAGCTCCATTGACGATCAGAAATCCACATTCGGTGGGTGTGTTTTCCTAGGGGGCAATCTGGTATATTGGAGCTCCAAAAAGCAGACCGTTGTCACGCGATCCAACATAGAGGCCGAATATAGGGCACTTTCTCAATTAACATAAGAACTCATCTGGTTAACCTCCTTTCTTCGCGAAATCGGGATACCTCCATCGCATTGTCCAGTCTTGTGGTGTGACAATAATGGCGCCCGAGCCCTAGCTCAAAACCCCATCTTCCATGCGCGCACCAAGCACATCGAGGTTGATGTACACTTCTTAAGAGACAAGGTCGCCGATGGCTCTGTTGACATCAAATATGTGCCTTCCTCTGAACAAATCGTAGATATCTTTACTAACCTATGACAGCATCACGACACAACGACATCTGTTTCAAACTCAAACTCTGCTCACCAAATGCTTTGAGTTTGAGAGGGACTGTTAAAGATATTTGTAACATTGGTCTAATAAAAGCTAAAGGCAACGAGCCGCAAGATGGAAAAGCCCAAATGGATGAATATTCCAAAAGCAACTATTCATTTACGGAAATGTAACATAATATCTGTCACAATGCTGAGTTGTATATACAAACAAAATAGGTTGCACAAATCTGTTTTGAGGAATCTATATATATATATATATATATACCTCATGCACTGTACATGTAGTCCTTTCTTACAAAAATAAAAACATTATTACCCTTTTTCACAGTGGCAAGTTACAAGAAGTTATGACATATCTGTGCAGAGTGAGTCGCCCGAATTCCATCTGTGAAAATTCTATAGATTTCGGCCAATCATTCATAACAACATTACTTTTTTCTCCAGAGACAAGTAAGCCAGCTTTTAAGATCTGGCTATGGATCTTCATCCAATGTCTTGTACTATGACCAATGCGTGAAAGCAGTCTTGATTTTGCTGCCATCCAATACTCTCTAGTTGGGCTGTGTTCTGCAAGAGACAGTTTTGTTTCTACTCCCTTTTCGCCCCTACTTTTTACTGTTTGACTCATAAGTTTGCACTTTGGGGGCTATTTTAGCTTGTGCCCATCTCCTAGTTTTGTCATGGACAAGCTTTTCTTCAGAAACTTCTTCATCTTCTGTCTTTTACTTGTATCATGATCACAGGTTTTCTCTTTCTCTGTTGGTAGCTTTTGAAGTGGAGTTGTAGCCGGCTTGTTGTGCTTTTCATGTTCCATTTTCACCAACCTAACATGTCTTGCAAACGCAGCTCCTTTAGATTTTGGACTTCCTGAAACATCTTTTGCAGGTGCTTGAGAACTAGCCATTTCTTTATTGAAGCTATTGGACCGCATAGAATCAGAAAATCGCTTGTAGAATGGATTTGATTCATGGCTATGTTGCTTATTATTGTTGAAGTTCATCAAGTAGTCATCGGACTCCAAAATGAAGCTGTGAGGCCTGATGAATCCAAACAGGAAAATTAGAAGAGCGAGAAATCGATGGGACTTTTATCTTTGGATTGACAACAGTCATCCCCTGGTGTTATCTCCAAACATGTTGTTTCTTGGACTGTCTATAAACAACAGGACCAGGCTCGAGTCTTCGATACTACAACTTAGCCCTTAGGATGCTTGGTTTTGTGATTGTCTGCTAGAACTCTAACATGGGAGCCTAATTCAAAAGATTACACTGATTAGAACTCTTCAAAAGTATCTGATTCCTTAAAACTAAATATACAAATCATTTATAGTAAAATGTAAGATGAAATTACTTATAAATTATACAAAAATATTTATATGAAAAGTTAATAAGTTAATAGTTGTAGTAAAACTACTATCTTTTACATTAATTACAAATTTTTGATTTACTTAAGTTATTTATTAATTATTATAAGATAGAATTGATAA
>JAOTAY010019880.1:0-14101 GCA_025629805.1 Erythroxylum baracoense
CGCCACCCTCGCGGGGCACGGATCCGGGTATCACTGTCGATATCGGGTTCGGGTTCAGCGGGAGTGGGGTGTTACACCCACACATATGCTTTTGTGCGTCCACAAACGTGAAATAATCACAAATGCTCTACAAGCTTTAAGGCTTGAGTAAGACATTTAGTTAGGCTAAAGCTTGTAATGTATATATCACAAAAAAAGCTAATAAAGCTTAAATGGGTTTAACAAAAGGAAAAATCATATCAATAGGTAGGGTATTTGACAATTATAGCTCGTAAAACAAAGAATGCCCTTATCATTTTTATATTAATGCATGTGATAAAAATATGGTCTTGAATAGAAAATCAAAGCAAATTCAGGATGAACATGTCATGAAGGTCACACATGAACAATAAACAATAAGACTGATATGGATGTATCAGTCTAACATGACCCAAAATGTCATTGGCTTATGTCTACCCACTAGTTGCTACTATTCTAAAGATAACATATTAACGAATCATAAAAGTAAAAGTACATGCCCAGGTTGCTGTGAATTTTTCTAGTTGATTCTACTCTCCAATTATGACTATATAGTCGTAGAAGCAATAAAAAAAGAGAAAATGTTTAATTGTTTGTTTCATTAAAAAAAACACATATCCCCACACCCACATTTAAAACTTACATTATCCCATATGTAACATTAAATGGATGAAATGAAGCATTCAACAAAAATAAAAAGTGTGAAAAACTTCCCTTTGGTTTTATTATCATTGACTCATCTTCATATTTTCCTCTTCAGGTGATTCCATTTTGGACTTCAAGCATCACCACTTCTACATTCTCTATCTAGAAGCCTTCATGATACAACTTCAGGCAATGAACATTCACTTTAAGTGTCTTTTCCTTTTTAAACTTTGTATCTCTACTGAACCAAATAGAAAGATATGAGAATCTAGAAAAGGACTAACCTAATATGAATGCAAGTTACTTGTAAATAATTTCCAGAATGATGGAGAAGCACTTTCTAACCCAAAACAAAGCACTTCCTCAAGATCATCTTATCATGGAAAGCTTTTTTCTTTTCTTTATATATCATTGCATTATGACAAGAGTCATTCTGCATCTCTTCCAGCTCTTATAATTGTAGCTACACACTCTCGCAGTATCAAAATTCATATTGCATCGTGTTATACCCAATATGCTTTATGTTACAGCTCCATAAGAATGTGACATAGCTTCCCAAACACCAATCTATATCGGGTTATACTAATTAGCATTTTATAGGCCCATAATACATCTTCCAGCCTCAAACTACAATCCTCCCTTCCTATTAAGCTAAATAGTTTTCTCTAGGCTCAACTTGATTTCTCTGTTGGATACTGTAACATCCCATTTTCCCATGCTAAGCGTATGAACCCTAGAATATTGAACATGATAGGCGTTAATGAAAAAATTAGGGAATTACATTTCGTGCTTATGCATAATATAGCATGCATACACGTGAATTTGATTATTGGACACGTTACAATGATTGTTCATGCATTCATTTGACATTTTTCTGGATATAAATTATAATAATTTGTTCTGAAAATTGATTTGGTGAATTAAATTATTGATTTAGAATTTTTGGTGAAATTTGAAAATTTTCTGAGATTTTAGGTATTTATAGACTAGGAAAATGCCATGTGGCAAGACAATTGACAAATGGCAGTAGAAATAAATGTCAAATGGTAGTAAAAATTATGGATAAATGACATTAAGATTTAATGACAAGTGTCATAGAAAATTGGGAGACAATTAGATTAGAAATTGAGACAAATGGACTGATTACTAAGAAATATGTAGTAGCATAAGCAAGAACGCATTAGCATTTAATTTGGTTATTAAGTGGTGACTGTCATGACATGTGTCAAAACACTCACCAAGCATTTTAACCTTCTTGCTTATAACTGATGCCTTTTCCAATTAAATGATCATCTCCTTTGTCTTTCACTTAAACAAAATACTCTCATGTTCTTCTTTATTCTCTCAAGCTATGACCCTCTCATTTTCCTTACGTTGAGCTTGTGCGATCATCCTTTACCTCACTACTTCAACACTTTGTTCTCTTCTTCTTGTTGATGAAACCTACTTCTATTCCATCTTGTTCTTCTATATGTAAGATGATCGTGAAAAGCTTAGAAGCTAGGGTTTCATGGTGATTTGAAGAAGATTAGAAATAAAGAAGTAAGTAATGTATTAAGCTCCATGGGTTGTTTAAGTAGAAGCATATATGATGATAGTTTGGTGATAAAATGATCATGAAGAAATGAATATATTTATGTCTTGTTTTTGTATGATTGATGAACAATAATGTATGGTTTGTTTGATGGAAGTCTTTGAGATAGAATTGAAGTGATTTTAATGAGGAAATGAAGTAGAAAAGATGGAATAATAATAAGATGATTTGAATTCTGTCCTTAAGGGTCTTGAAATTTGGCTTGAAGTTAAGTTATGGCATAGGCTGCAACACTACCCTTGACAAAAATCATATCCTATTTTTATCGAATAAACTATATTGATGTATGCAGAATTAGACAAAGTGTTCTTCATAATAGTTGTATCTTATTCTCTTATCTTTCTATTGGTATAAAGTTTGTAAATTTTGGATATCATAATTGAAAGATATGAGTTTTACAAGTTGGAGTGCATATGCACGATCATGCACTAGCCAAAATTTTGAACGTGCATAGTTTGTAGTATTTGAAGCATAACTCATGGAATAATGAATTAAATTGTATGATTTTTATTTCTTTTGAAACTTAAGACATAGAATAACATTTAATTAGAAGAAATTATTGTCTAAAAACATCAATTTCTAGGTCAAAATAGCTATACAAATTTGACCGAAAATCTGTCTTAAGAAAAATGGGAGATTAGTTTTTGCCATGATCGTGGCAAGGACCACCATGATTGTAGGTAGTGCTTTTACAAGGTCATGTTTTGATTTGTACAATGGTTGAACTAATTATGGATAAGGTGCTTAACTATGATGAATTTGGACTTAGTTAGGTTTGAATGAAGCTTGTATTGAACCTAAAATGATGCTTGGATTTAAGTGACTAAATGTGTGATATGTGTAAGGTGATAATTGAGGTTATAACTTAGTAAATGAATTGTTTATATCAAAGTACCAAAAGCATGAGTATAATGGGAATGAAGATATTCATATGATTATAGTTGCAATTCAAAAGAGTTGAGTAATATGTATTAAGTAAAGGTGAATGCGAATTGGATATTATGAGAGCATATAATGCTAGAAAAGAAATGACGAGGGATGGATTTATGATATTAGAATAACCAAGTGTTCTTGAGGTATAAACCTAAGAATAAGCTAGACACATACATAATGATGTGGTTAATAATCAAGTGATGTGATTAAAGAAACATATCCAGAATACTCAATATGAGTGTGAATTGTACATTACACATATACATATGTGTATAATAGAATGTTTATGTGATTGTTCAATTAATAATGTGTGTGCAATATGTGTATTGTATAATGTTGATATACAGGATGGAACGTCAGCATCCAGTCATTTCCGAATCATAGAAGCTAATGCTAATCTGGAGCATACTGTGAGTAACCTAGATGGTCTCACATGTTTGATTGTTTGTTTTAATTTCTATTTTGAATTGTTATGTGATATGGATGCTTTGATTATGGACATTAAATATCTGAGGCGTTTGATGCATGAAAAACTCATTGGAAGTGCTTATTGAGTGTGAATTTGACTGAATAAGTGAATCTCAACTTTAATGTTGAATGCCGGACTAAAGTCCGATGATAAATATGAATGAGAATGTGAACATGAATATGAATATGTAAAATTGAGCACGATTGGTTCACTGAATATAGGCGATGCATTTCATTATATGAATGCATGAAAAGATAAAGGCTATTGTGACCAGAGTAGCCATCGAAAAAGAGCTAAAAGCTCATAAAGTGAAAAAGAGCTTAAAGCTCATAATGTGGTAAGAGTCTCTGGCTCATTATATAAAATGAGTCATGTATCCCTAACGGAGGACAGTTATTAATGAGCCTAGTATCCACAATGGATACGGGACATTTATAGGCACTCAGTCACAACAATAATAATTGAAAGTGAATCTCATGAGCATTGCATATATAACTGATATGTATGTTTAAATGATTGAAGTGAGCTGTTTAAATTGTTCAAGTGTGAAATGTGAAATAAATGAATAAAATGTTGATTGATGCTACACGATGAATTAATGAAGTGATGTGAATTATGTGATTACATGAACTATATGTGTTATAAGAGAGCCATCGATGATGGGTAGCTCACTTAGTTCGCAAAATTCAACAAAATTATAACTTTTCTTTTAAGCTCAGAGGAGATATCCAGTTAGACAAAGTAGAAATATAGCCGTTGAAGTCAAATAAGAGATAAAGGTTGGGATTAGTTGGCGTCTACATACATTTTCTGTTATTTTTGTATTAAAGTATGTATTCCGCAAATATTGTACTATATCTGTGTGAATCATTCCGATATGTAATGACTTTATGACTGAAAATGTTTCGAATTTGTAAAGGGCCCAAATGATTATAGGAATTCTACAATGTGTATATTATTTGTGACAATTGTGATTGGAATTGTTATAAATAAAATGAGCCATTAATGATTTTTGGTTTTCTAAAAAATGCATGTGATGTTTGAGAAAAATTTTTGCAATGAGTTCAGTTTGACTGCTCTAGTGCGCGACTTTCACAGGGTATGTGTCCGAATGTCCCCTGGATGTACAAATACATACTGAGTGGATGTGGGGTGTTACACCTCGTGTGAGGTGTGACGCTCTACAACTAAATGAATAGTAAAGTCAACAGTTTTGGTTTCAGAGACAAACAAGAGGCTTATATTGCATACTAGTCTCACACGATGGATTAATCAGTCCAATCGAAAGTTGTTTCTTCTTTAGTATATAGATGAACATCATGAGGTGAGCAACATATAGGACAATCAAAATGAACTTTATCAAGTGAGAGTAATGGTAATAAAGAAAGGCAATGTTTTTATTATTAATCGTAATAAATAAAGAGTTAATGAAAGACTCGTCATGAATGTTTCTTTTGTCATTAAACTAATAAGTTTTTGGAACAATAATGCCCAATAATCCCCCACTTGGTCCGAAACTTGAAAAAAATTATAACAATTTAGAAGAAAAAATAGACGAACAATTAGGTGAATTAAGTCTTTAACCTAGTGTTCAAGAAAATCAGAGACAGAACCTGCTAAAGAAATAAATAGCCTCAAAATGTCTTGGTTTTATGATCGCTTTAGAGAGATAGCCTAAATACTCTCATAAGAGGGTGGCTAGCCCCCTACAATCACGTAGGTGAGTCCATCAAATGTGTACTACTCACACCACCCAAAATTGTGCTATGGAACTCATTAAGGACTAAACAATCCAACCTCATCAAATGTAGTAAAATCATGCTAGGGATGCTATTCAACAAATGAATATATCTCAGTATTATTCCATAAACAACTTACAAGTAAGTAGTCACCACATAACTTCGTTTGACCTATTGGACTTGATTTCCTAAGACGAGTGTCCATCATGAGGTTACTACACAATTAGGCTCATCCTCATCCTTTAGTATGTTCTGAAACTAGTTTCCTACTTAAATCTTTTATAAATGGATCCGCTAAGTTTCTTTCTGACTTGACATAGTCCAGAGAGATTACACCATGTCTAATTAAAGTACACACAATTTTATGTCTCAATCTGATATGTCTACTTTTATTATTATATATCTTGTTCTTGACAAAATGAATGGCAGCCTATGAATCACAATGAAGAAACATAGAAGGATTTGATTTTTTCTAAAGCGTGATATCTGCTAAGAGATTCCTTAGCCACTCAGCTTCCCATCCTACTAGCTCCAAAGCCAGAAACTCAGCCTCCATTGTTGATCTAGCAATACATGATCGTTTGGTTGATTTCTAAGACACTGCAGCTTCTGCCAAGGTAAAAACATGACCACTGGTATAGTGTATATCATCACTCTCTGTAACCTAGTTAACATCATAATACCTCTTTAATACAACAGGATGACCACCAAAAGATAGTCCATAATACATAGTACCTTTCAAATATCTTAACAAACGAATCAATGCATTACAATGCTCTTGACTAGGATTATGAATATACCTGCTAAGTCTACTCACATAGTATGGAATATCAGGAAGAAAATTAACTATCAAGAATTTTAGTATACTCAACTTGGTTTACACTAAGTTTTTTTAAGCAACACTAGCATCATAGGGAGTCTTGACTGATTCAACATCATAGTAACCAAACTTCTTCAAAATTTTCTCAACATAATGAGTTTGATTCAACCTAAAACTATAGTCAGTCCTATCAATTTTAATTCTCAAAATAAAGTCTACAGATTCAAGATCTTTCATGTTAAAGGAAGACTTTAGCAGACTCTTGGTAGTATCAATGAGAGATAAATAGTATAAAAAATAAGTATATCATCCACACAAAGAGTTATGATCACACAACCATTTGTGTCAAATTTCACATAAGTGCAAGAGTCAACATCACAACAGGTGAAACCATATTTGAAAATCTCATTTTCAAGTTTCTCATGCCACTGTTTGGGAGCTTATTAAGTCCATATAAAGACTTAACCAACTTACACACGTTTTGTTCTTGACCAGGCAATCTAAACCCCTCAGGCTGGACAATATAAATTTCCTAATCTAGATCACCATTCAAGAAAGTTGTCTTAACATCCATTTGATGCACATGAAGCTTAAATACCGAGGCAATAGCAAACAATATCCTTATAGATGCAATTTTAATAACAGGAGAGTAAGTATTAAAAAAGTCTAATCCTTCCTTTTGTTTAAAATCTTTGATCGCAAGTTTTGCCTTGAACCTCTCGATCGTTCTTTTAGGTCTTAATTTCTTTTTGAAAATACACTTACACTCCAGGCTTACAACCTCGAGGTAGATCAACTGAAACCTAAGTTTTATTTCATATGATTGACTCTAACTCACTATTTATGGCTTCCTTCCAAAAGGTAGCATCCACAGATCTTATTGCTTCCTCATAAGTTTTAGGATCTTCCTCAATAATATAAGTCACCACAAAATCGTCATCTATCTCCTTAGTCTTTTTCACCATAAAGGAAGTAATAAAGTCAGAACCAAAACTGGTGGGTCACTCTAGCTCTTTTGTTTCTCCTTAATTCAATATTTTCCTTTTCCTTGATGTCATCATTAGTAGAAGAACTAGGGACAAACTCTCTAGGAACTTATACATTCATTTTTATAAGAAATGTATCCTCAAAGAGCACTGCATCTCTTCACTCCATAATTGTTCTATAAGTGTTAGATCTCTCTTCCTTAACCATAAATCTATAAGCAGTACTATTAGAGGCATATCCTATAAAAATTGAATCAATGGTTTTAGGCCCAATTTTCTTCCTCTTATGTTCAGGTAAAGCAACCTTAGCAAGACACCCCCACACTTTCAAAAAACACAAGTTAGGTGGATAACCTTTCTAAATTTCATAAAGGGTTTGATCTACTTTCTTATGAGTTACTTTGTTTGGAACATATCAAGCTAAAAGAATAACTTCCCCCTATATAAAGTTGAGTAAACCCAAGGAAATCAACATTGTATTCATCATATCCTTAAGTGTTCGATTTTTCCTCTCAGCTATTTCATTTTGTTCATGTGTATAAAAGGCTGAAAGCTCATGAATAATACCAAAATTTTCACAAAAATTAGCAAGGAAATCAGTATTTTACTCACTACCTCGATCAGACCTTAATCTCTTAATTTTTCTTTCCAATTGGTTCTCAACCTCAATCTTGTATTTCATAAACATTTCCTCCGCATCACTTTTATTTTTCAATAAGCAAACCTTAGTAAATCTAGAACAATCATCTACAAAAGTAATATAATATCTCATGCCTCCGTTACTCACACTATTCTTAAAATCACCCAAATTTGTGTGCATCAAATTTAACAATTGTGACTTTCTCTCGATCACTGTCTTAAAAAATTGCTTAGAGTGTTTAGCCTCAACACAAATTTGTCATTTTTTCATTTCATTAGTGATCTGGTTAGGTAATAAGTTTAAGTTTTGCATCCTCTTAATTGACCTCACATTCATATGCCCAAGTCTAAAGTGCCATAAGTCTAGAGACTCAACATATAAGTAGAAGAAGTAGATGCATTCATTTCAATGTGAAGTATAAATAAACCCCCATTACAAAATTCTTTACCAGCAAAATTACCATTCTTAGTAAGAACTAGCTTATCAGAGTCAAAAGTAAGTTTAACATCAGCCTTGTTAAGTAATGCTCTAGAAATCAAGTTTCTACGAACATCAGGAACAAACAAAACATTTTCTAAGGCTAAAACTTTTCCAGAAATGAGTTTGAGAGTGACCTTTCCAACTCCTTGGATAGGAACTCTGCTGGAGTTGCCCATGTATACGAATTCACCATCCTTAGCTTCATTCAACTCTTTGAATAGGTCCTTGTTAGTGCAGATGTGGCATGTGGCTCCTGTGTCAACGATCCACTTGACCAACTTTCCAGCAGGTTGGCTTCAGATACCACAACAGTAATGATCTCCTTATCATCATCACCAACTTCGACCATATTAGCTTGAGGCTTATCAAAGCTCTTCTGCTTACCCCATTGGTACCCCTTTTGGTTGCATTTCTTGAACTATTGTGATTTCTGTCCTTAATCCTTCTTCTTATGGTTGATTCTAGCTTAGCAAAAAGCAGCAGGATAGCCTGGCTTGTGTCACCATCAATCCTTTTGTGCTTAAGCTGACCATGCTTATTGTTATTGAAGGACTTGTTTTACCCACCATTTTTCTTAAAGTTACTTGCATTTCTATGTTCTATCACATTAGCCTTAACAGTAGGGACAAAGGTGAGTGATTTGGTCTTATCTTGCGTACGGTTAACATCCTTAATCTTTATATGTCCTATCAACTCCTAAAGCTTTATGTCTTTTTTCTTATGCCTCAATTGGTTTTTATACTCATTCTATGAGACAGGTAGTTTCTCAATAAGGGCATTACCTTGAAATACTTCACACATGTTCATACCCTCAGTAAGGATTTCAGCAACTAGGTTTTCATACTTATGTAATTAGTCAATAATGGGTTTATCATCAACAATAGTAAATTTTAACCACCTAACAATTGCATATTTCTTAGTACCAGCATCATTCGTCTCATATTTTACTTCTAAAGCATTCCAAATTTCCTTGACAATTTTGTACTTGCAATAAATATCAAATAATGGGTTGATCTTGAGCAACACTCCCTAAATGGTACGGTTATCTTAATCGTCTTAGGGTCAGTATTGTCACTAGGAAGTGTTTGAAACAAAACATAACCAATATCGTATTGTTGAAAATAAAATATAATTTTCTCAAACCATCATTTAAAATTTCTCTCATATAAAGCCTCTAATCTAGTAAGGTCAAGTATAATGTTCGAGGCAATAGTGAGAGGGACAGAACCTATATGAGGAACAGTAAGTGTAGAACCTACGTTGGTCTCATTCGTAGACGACATAATGAATCTAGTAATAGAGATGTCTCACTCAAAACACTCAAGCAGTAGTAAGAATAGAGCAATAATCTGAAATAAATACACAACAACACAACTGAAAGAATTGCCGATAAACAATATAAGAAAGCAACAATTTCCAACAAGCAATAGTAGTTCAATAACTTTTTCGAATAACGGTAGCAACATAATAATTTTTTGACGTAGATTGTTAGTGAAAATAGTAGTAATAATTAAAATTGGAACGGTATTTGAATGGAAGACATTATGAAAAAGTTCACTATCCTAAGTCAAAAATTTCCCCTCTACGATGTAGCAGGATAACGGAATTTGACCCTAGAGTTAACGCCTCCTCCTGCACCAACTTTAGTGCAAGGGTGAAATAGGAACTGTCTTCAAGAGCAAAAAGCAACGTAGAATGAATGAAAAGACTTGTGTTTGATGAGGCTTAAAAGGGTGTCAGCAGTAGAATCAATAACATAAACAATACGTTCTAGAATTCACCGATTTCAGTGTTATTTAACTATCACCCCTTGTGTGAGGTGTGACGCTCTGCGGCTGAATGAATAGTAAAGCCAAAGGTTTCGGTTTCAACACAAGACAAACAAAAGGCTTATATTGAATACTACTCTCACACAATGGATTAATCAATCCAATTAAAGATTGTTTGTTCTTTCATATATAGATGAACATCGTGAGGTGAGCTATATATAAGAAAATCAAAATGAACGTTATCAGGTGAGAGTAATGGTAACAAAGAAAGGCAACATTTTTATTATTAATGGTAATAAACAAAGAGTTAATGAAAGAAACGTTATAAATATTTACTTTGCCATTAAACCAAGTTTTTGGAACAATAACGCCCAACATAAGCAACTCAAGATTGATTTATCTCTTACATTTTTAAAGTATGCATTAAAACATTCTACAGTGTTATTTAACAACAAATCACTCTTAAATCTTTTATCAAAGGCATGTTTACATTTATCTCTTATCAAGAATATTTGCCAACTAATCATGTGTCTCCTTGTTGATACTCTCCAACTTACTCATTTGCCTCTCATACCTTTGCCAAGTACAATATAAAGGTGTACTTCTCTCCTGAATCTTATAAGTAGCAAGCAATTTATATTTACTTTCTAAATTGGCCCATAATTGCTTAAAACAATAACAATGTTCAAAATGTGAGTACTTATGCTTAAATAGTTCCTAAAAACTCTTTATCACTTGATTGATGTAGGTTCAATATTAAATCATGTGTAATTTCTTATGAAAAATAATGCTATGATTTTTATTTTGTTATTTTTTCCTGTCATTCATAAACACGCTCAAATAGTTCCTAAAGACTCTTTATCACTTGATTGATATAGGTTCAATACTAAATCATGTAATATTTCTTATGAAAATAACATTATGAATTTTATTTTTTTACCTTTTTCCTGTCATTCATAGACACCCATAAGCGATCACTACCAATGTCATCAAGTTGACATCCCAAAAACTATTTTTAACTCTCTTAGTGCCTAAGTTTTATAACAACCCAATCCAATGAGAAAATGTTATTATTTAGATCCCTTCCAATGATTGTCAACATTTACCCACCATAGCTTATTTTAAATGACAACTACCTATGCATATAATTGGTTTACAAGTGTTCACAAACTCAAATTTTCACTTGTTCAAGACAAATATAACATGAGTAAAATATAGTGAGTTTCTTATTGCTTTCTATTGCATCCAAAAAGTAGCCTTAAGTTCTTGCATTGTGCCCCTTTATATCCAAGTAGTAAATGCAATGTATGCCTTTAAACTCTATACACTTTAATGTCTAAAATCTCGTGCTAATAATCATGTAAAACAACCCCTTTTAACTTTGAAGTGTTCCACTTAATTTTTTCCCTTTTCACAAAAACTTCAAATGACAACAAAAAGATGACTTTGTCTTTGTTTCTATGGAATATTTGCTTGTGTGGCATCAAGTAGAATACAAAAATGTCATTGAATGAATAATCATCACATTATTATTCATTATATGGCTCGTAATACTATATTACAAAACATAACGTTGTTTTGGAGTTTGCAATTAGGTTTCCTAATGCAAGTTTACGATAAGAATGATGCGTGTTACAAAACTATAAAGGAGTTATTGATAGTTTTTAAAATTCAATTACAATATTAAAGAAAAGTCTAAACAATAAGGGGTTTAATATATTTAACCCTAATTGACAAATATACATTAAAAACTTAAGATAAAATGAATTTTTAAAATAAAATAATAAAAGTGTTTTAAAATTCAAATAAATAACTATCATTATATTTAAGAGTTTAATCATTTTTATAATTCATACTACCATTATATATAACCATATATGATAAAATAAATAGTTATACTAAATAAAATCAATGACAATAAAACTTTATTCAAAATATTAAAAGAATATGTTTCCTTTCATGATGTTTTTAATATTATTTAAATTTTTATTGTTTAAATTAAAATTAAAATTTTTATTTTCATATTTTTGTTTTTATATCTATATAAAATTATACTACATTATTATTTTCATAAATGTTGCTTACAGTATATCAATCTTTGTTTCTCTATTTCTTATGCATGTTAGTTAGTTTAGAACCATATCTATATAGTATATTTATTGTATTGTTAAAATCATTTTTATTCCAAAATCCCTTGTTTTCATATCACACCCTTATAATGATTCAAAATTTCTCTACTTTTAGAAGAATCAAACATCATTTCAAGTTTAGTAACCTTCTAGCTGAAGTGGATGCTTTTGAGGAAGCAATTTCAAAATGAATCAATTATGAATTTTAGGGCATAAAATTTTCATTTGTATGAGAAAAATATAACATATTAAGCAGGAACTAAGGGCCCTATACAAAAGTATATAGGAAACACTTAGAAAAATTAATGGAAATAAAAGAAAGGTTCAACAAGGCTTAATATAATCTCCATCTTTCCTTATCATATGAGGCTCTTTAAATGGAGGACAATATTCTCATAGTACAAGGCTCCTAAAGGGTTACTCTAGATTCAATCACTCTCCAAATTGCATAATTAAGAAAGATTTTCACAAAGCCTACGATAATGTGAGCTGGGAATTCCTATGGAAAATACTGACGGCCACAGGTTTCCAAACATATTCACACAATGGTTAAGGGAATGCTTATCTTCTATTTCTCTTTTTAGTATTGATCAATGACAATCATACTAAATTCTTCAAAGAAGCTAGAGGCCTCAAAGAGGGAATCCTCTATCCCCCTATCTCTTCATCCTTTGCATGGAGATCCTCAACTCAATCATCAAACATGAAGTGCTCATCAACTCCAATTTCAGACATCATACAAAATGCAAGAACATTAGTTTAGCTAACCTTTGTTTTGCAGATGATCTCCTCTTATTTTGCAAGGAAAAGATGAATTCCATTCAAACTTACATGAAACCTCTTGACACTTTCAAATTCTTTTTAGGTCTGCAAATATAGTCACTTCCTCCTAAACAAAATAACATTGCTTTAGAGCCTCTCATCTCTCAAACCACTGGAATGAAGCTCAAAAACCTACCCCTTATGTACTTGGTACTACTTGTCTCTACTAAAAGGCTCAACTTTATGGAGTGCACACCACTTTTAGAGAAAATTTAGAAGAGGACCAGCTCATAGGTTAATAAATTTCTATCTTATGCTGGGAAGATTCAACTCATCATATCGGTGCTAAACTCATTACACATATATTGGAGCTCCCACATTTTTCTCTCCTAAGGCATAATTAAATCGAATGAAAGGCTACTTGAGAACTTCTTATAGTTCCATCTAAATGGTGCTAAAGGCTCTGCCAAAGTGAAGTGAGAAAATATATATCTTTCCAAGGAAGAAGGTGGACTGAACATTACTCCAATCAAAATCACAAATCAAGTTTTGATTCTTAAAAGACTCTGGTGGATACTAACTGATAAAACTTCACTTTGAATAAAATGACTTTATTCTTACTTCCTCAAAGGCATAAGCATATGGGGAATTAAGCAAAAGGTCTCATACTCTCACTTTCTCAACCAACTTCAGAAGTTGAAGGATAAGGTACAAAATGAAGTCTCATGCACAATCAGGAATGGAAGATTGATATATCTTTATGGTATGACAACTAGTTAGGCATCGGACAATTCATACAACATTTCAACAATTTAAACAGTCCATAAACCTCATCCCTCAATATAAGACTGAGCTCCATGATCAATGATGTTTCATGGAATTTCCCTCACAACTTGAGACACTACATCCTGCTTATCCACCTAGCCCAACCTTTTATGATACCTTCTATTGGCAAGACCAACCCCTCCATAAACTCACCAACAAAAGCATCAAAGACCTACTAAGAAGAAGAAACTCAAAGGTAGTTTGGCTTAAGATCATATGTGTTGGACCAATGGTGGTTGACAAATAAAAATCCCTTTATGTTTTGATAATTATAAAATATATAGAATTGGTT